>JABUQX010047504.1:20000-27500 GCA_015478945.1 Trachelipus rathkii | reverse complement strand
GGATTTTCAATTTCTAAAATTATTCCTTTCTCTTTTTAAGTATTTAATTTGATTTTATAAATTTTTTATTTTTCCCTAATTAAACTTTCTGCTGATGCTTTATTTTTTAAATATCTAAGTACTATCTCTTTCTGTCTTTCTAAGGCACTCTTTCTAATTTCTATTCATTTCTTTTATTTCATTTTCCATCGAAACAAAAAGTTTTTTTTTGGTTTCTATTTCTAATTTTTTTTTTTCAGTGTTCTGTTTCTAATACTATTATCCCTCCTAAAGCTGGATTTAAAAAATATTAGATAAAATTATAATATCATAAATACTTTATTTTGGAGGGACGGGAGGACATATTTTGACAGCTGGAAAAGAAACTATTATATTATTATTGATTATTATTATTATTATATTATTATTATTATTATTATTATTATTATTATTTATTATTAGTTATTATTATTATTATTTATTCATTATTATTTATTATTATTATTATTTATTTTTATTATTATTATTATTTATTATTATTATTATGATTATCTATTATTATATTTATTATTAGTATCTATTGTTATTATCTTTATTATTATTTATTATTATTATTTATTAT
Source organism: Trachelipus rathkii (assembly GCA_015478945.1). NCBI lineage: Eukaryota > Metazoa > Arthropoda > Malacostraca > Isopoda > Trachelipodidae > Trachelipus > Trachelipus rathkii. The sequence continues at coordinate 26,899 of JABUQX010047504.1, read as the reverse complement.
TTATTAGTTATTATTATTATATATTATTATATATTATTATTATTATCTATTATTATTATTATTTTATTATTATTACTTATTATTATTTATTATTATATTATTATTATTATTATGTATAATTATTTTAATTATATATATTATTATTATTATAATGATTATAATTTACTTATTATTAATAATTATAATTAATTATTGTGCCTATTATTTTTCTATTATTTCTTAAGAATTATTAATTATTATTATTATTTATTATTATCGCAAAATTTATTATTATTTTTAACATTAGTGTTTTTATTATAGATTTATTATTATTATTATTATTTATTATTATTAATTTTCAATACACTATCAGATATTTATTATTATTTATTAAATTATTGTATTTTATATATTTATTCATTATTATTATATTATTTATTATTTTATTATTTATTATGTAAATATAATTTATTGATTCCATTACATTATTTAACTAATTTTTTTGGCTATTATTGCTATAATAATTTTATGTTTCTTCTTGCATAATCAGATATATTAATAATATTTTAATAATATATTAATAATATATTATATAATATATTAATATATATTATATAATATATTAATAATATATTTTTCATCTATGTTCAGTTATTCAATGAATAGATTATTTTACGCTGAATGTGAATTTCGTTCTCATTGCTTATTATTTATTTAAAACCTTAATACAAGGCAATCTCTGCACTTAAATTTTTAAACTCTTCATTTGTCAATGAATATTGGTCAAAATTTTCATGATTTGAATGAGAAAAAAAATTGATTTCTTGATTGTTTGGTTGTTTGAATGTTTGATTTCTTGATTGTTTGATTATTTGATAGTTTGATATTTTGATTTTTTAATTTTTTGGTTGTTTGATTGTTTGATTTTTTTATTATTTTTATTTTTTGTTTGTTTGATTGTTTGATTGTTTGATTGCTTAATTGTTTGATTGTTTGATTGTCTGATTGTTAGATTGTTTGATTGTTTGATTTTTTAATTTTTTGGTTGTTTGATTGTTTGATTTTTTGTTTTTTTAATTTTTGATTGTTTGATTGTTTAATTGTTTAATTGCTTGATTGTTTGATTGTTTAATTGCTTGATTGTTTGATTGTTTAATTGCTTGATTGTTTGATTGCTAGATTGCTTGATTGCTTAGTTATTTGATTGCATAATTGTTTAATTGCTTGATTGTTTGATTGTTTGATTATTTGATTGTTTGATTGTTTAATTGTCTGATTGCTTCATTGCTTCATTGCTTGATTGTTTACGGTTACTATTTTAAGCAGCATTACGTTTTTGTCAAATTTTTCTGGTTTATTATAATCATTTATTTGAAGAATTTATTGATTTAAAATGTTCCTTTGATTAGCTCACACAACTTAGACTTGGTCTTAAAAAATTTGTAACCAAAATGAAGAAATAAAATTGCTATAACAAAGGAGTAATGTTCGACCAAATAAGACTTCAATTATTATGAAGAAATAACATAGAATAATTCTCCAGGACCTTCATAAAATGTTTCATTTAATATTTTTTTAAGTAAATTTCTGTCCTCATAAAGTTGCTTACAAAATTAGAACCCAACTCTTTATAATATGTATATATATATATATATATATATATATATATATATATATATATATATATATATATATATATATATATTTATAGATGTTATATTTTTATATAATTATATTTATATAAATATATATTCATCTCTCTATATTTATATATATATATATATATATATATATATATATATATATATATATATATAGATATTTTTATCTACTCTTTCTATATATATATATATATATATATATATATATATATATATATATATATATATATATATATACTGATATATATATAATTGACTCAGGTTTTCTTTCAAACGTAGGTTTATAGTTGAACTTTCAAATGTTATGCATTAGTGACTGATTTGTGAGTCATGGGAGACTTGTGTGATAGATTTGTGACACATGTGAGATGATTTTTCACAGATTTGTGACACATGAGAGTCTTATGTAACAGTTTTGCGACACATGCGAGACTCATGCAGACAAATTTGTGACACATGTGAGACATGTGACAGATTTGTAACTATGTAGACACTTATGTGACAGATATGCGACACATATGAGACTTATGTGACAGATTTATGACACATGTGCGACTTATGTGACAGATTTGTAACACATGTGAGACTTATGTACCAAATTTATGAAACATGCGAGACTTATGTGACAAATTTGTGATACATGTGAGATGTATGTGATCGATTTTTGACACATGTCAGACTTATTTGACAAAATTGAGATCCATGTGAGATTTATATGACAAATTTGTAACATATGCGTGACTTATATGACACATTAATTAAAAGTCTAGGAAAGATTTATAAATTTTACTAAATTAACACAAAAAAGAGAGTTAAAATATTTGAACTACAAAATATAGCAAATTTTTTGAAAGCACTTTCGAAGGATATCTTTATATCAGTAAAAGTCTATTCTTTTAATGCTTAAATTATCTTTGGAGATTATTTTAATTCTAAAGTAAATAAAAGAATAAAGAGTTGGGTTTAAATATGTTTGATGATAAATTTGAGCAAGATATGTTATGACTCACAGCAGAAACAAAAGAATAGTTATTTTAAATTAAGAAAAAGGTGACGAAATTGATAACCCAATCCCTTAGCCCACTAAAAATATCTGCCATTTGTAGTTTAAGATTAAACTTATATATATATATATATATATATATATATATATATATATATATATATATATGCTATATATATATATATATATATATATATATATATATATATATATATATATATATATATGTATATAACTACTATATAATATTATATATATATCTTTAATAATATAATAATAATATAATAATAATATTAATAATATATATATATATGTATATATAATATATAATAATATATATATATATATATGTATATATAATATTCATGTATATATATATATGTACATATATGTAATATATATAATATATATATATATATATATAATAATAATATATAATATATCATAATATATAAATAATAATATATATATATATATATAATATGTTAACAATAATATGAAATGTAATAATATGTATATATAATATAATAATAATAATAATAATAATAATAATAATAATAATAATATGTATAATAATAATAATAATAATATAATATACATTGCTGTATATAATAATAATAATATATGTATGTATATATATATATATATATATCTTATAATATATATATATATATATACATGCTGGTATATTTATATATATATATATATAATATATATATAAATAATAATATATATATATATATATATATATATATATATATATATATATATATATATATATATATATATATATATATATATATATATATATATATATATATAATATATATATATATATATATATATATATATATATATATATATATATATATATATATATATATATATATATATATATATATATATATATATATATATATATATATATATATATATATATATATATAGTTAAACTTCCCGGCAATTCCTTTGAACATCGTATTTGAGTTAAGTTTGTCGTGTTCGTTACATTCAAACCACGATTCGTTTCGTCCTTTTGAAGAAAACAACTGAAGGGGATTAGATTCAGGATCCTGGTACCATCTGATTGCTTGTCAGTTCAAGGTGTAATATTAATATATAATAATATGTAATATGTATATATATATGTAATATAATAATATAATAATATTTATACTATAATAATAATATATATGTATATATATATAGTTATGTAATATAATAATAATAATAATAATATATAATAATAATAATAATATAATAATAATAATAATAACATAATAATATAAATCTAATAATATAATATAATAAATATATATGTATATATATATAATAATAATATATATATATAATAATAATAATAATAATAATAATATAGTATATATTTAATAATAATATAATATATGTAATATATATAATAATATATAACAATAATAATATGTATGTATAATAATAATAATAATAATAACTCAATAATATCTAATAATAATAATAATATATATATGTATGTATATATATATATATATATAATATTATTAATGTGTTAAATATTGCATAATAATCGCAATTAGATAGATGTTAAAGAAAGAACATATAACAGGAAGGTAAAGAATTAACTGCTGGGATTGAACCACCGCATGTTGCGCGTGAGGATAATATGCCCGGTGCTATACAACTGAGCCATCCTCCAACCCAAAAGTTGGATTCAAGAACACTTATAAAGCAACCGAGTTCCCGTCAAGGTGACATCACCAGGTGTCAAGCCTGTCCTATCTCTTTTTTATATTTTTAGATTTTAAATATTGCATAATAATCGCAATTAGATAAGATGTTAAGAGAAAGAACATATAATGAGAAGGTAAAGAATTAACTGCCTTCTCTGGGATTGAATTTATCACCGCATGTTGCGCGTGAGGAACAATATGCCCGGTTCTATACAACTGAGCTATCCTCCAAAAAGTTGGATTCAAGAACACTTATAAAGCAACCGAGTTCCCGTCAAGGCGACAACACCAGGTGTCCAGCCTGTCCTATCTCTCGTTCTTTATATTTTTAGATGTTAAATATTGCATAATAATCGCAATTAGATAAGATGTTAAAGAAAGAACATATAATGAGAAGGTAAAGAATTAATTGCCTTCCCTGGGATTGAACCACCGCATGTTGCGCGTGAGGATAACATGACTTTTTTGACAGATTTGTGACACATGTGAGACTTATGTGACAGATTTGTGACACATGTGAGACTTATGTGACAGATTTGTGGAACATATGAGACTTTTGTGGCTTGCTCAGATTTATGACCCATGTGAGGACTTATGTGACAGATTTTTGACACATGTGAGATGTATGTGACAGATTTGTAACACATGTGAGACTTATGTCACAGATTTGCGACACATGTGAGACTTAAGTGACAGATTTGTGACACATGTGAGACTTATGTAATAAACTTTTAACAAATGTGAGACATGAGACAGATTTGTAACTCATGTGAGACTTATGTGACATATTTGTGATACATGTGAGACTTATGTGACGAATTTGTATCACATTCGAGACTTATGTGACAGACTTGTGACACATGTGAGACTTATTTAGCCCATTTGTAACAAATGTGAGACATGCGACAAATTTCTGACACAGGTAAGACTTATGCTTGAGCAGGTTTGCGACACATGTGAGACTAATACGACAGATATTTGACACATGTGAAACTTATGTGACAAATTTATGGCACATGTGAGACTTATGTAACAGATTTGGGACTTGTGAGACTTATATCACCTATTTGTAACACATGAGAAACATATTTAATAGATTTGTAACACAGGTGAGGTTTATGTGACAGATTAATGACATATGTGAGACTTATTTGAAAGATTTGAGATTCATGTGAGGCTTATGTGACAAATCTTTAACATATGCGTTACTTATGTGACACATTAATTAAAAATCAAGGAAGGAGTTATAAATTTTAATAAATAAACACATAAAAAGAGTGTTAAAATAATTATACTACAAAAATATAGCAAATTTTTTGAAGCGCTTTCGAAAGATATTATATCAGTGAAAGTCTATTCTTTTAATGTTTAAATTTTCTTCGCAGATTATTTTAATTCTAAAAGTGAATAAGAGAATAAAGAGTTGGGTTAAAATATGATTGATGATAAATTTGAGCAAGATATGTTATGACTCTGACAGCAGAAACAAAAGAATACTCGTAGTTATTTTAAATGAAAAAAGTGGCAAATTGATAAAATATACCCCCCAAAAAGATAATATAAATCCACCACTTGTTCTTTTAAGATGAAACACACACACACACACACATATATATATAAATATATAATATATATGTGCTATATATATATATATATATATGTATAATATATATATAATAATAATAACATATATATATATATATGTAATATATGTATAATATATATATATATATATTTTATATGTAACAAATATTTTATAGTTTAAATATATCTTTAAGGATTTAAATTAACTATAATAATAACTAATATATATAATATATAATAATAATATAATATATATAACCTTAATAATAATAATATAATAATATAATAATATATATATATACTATATATATCTATATATATATATATATATATATATATACTAATAATAATAATATAATAATAATATATATATATATATATATATCTATAACTATAAATATATATATCTTATATATATATATATCTATATATATATATATGTATAATAATATATGTGTATATATGGTTAAAAGCTTCGAGGACGTGATTCCTTGAGACATCATTGATTGGATCAGAAGAGGCTTTGTGTGTTCGTTACATTTTCAAACCACGATTCTGTTTCGTCCTTTTGAAAACAACTGAAGGGAATTAAATCGAATCCTATTTTCCTCCCAATTACTTGTCAATTGACTTATATATATATATATATATATATATATATAAATAATAGCATATATATATATATATAACCTTATATATATATATATATATATATATATATATATATATATATATATATATATATATATAAATATATGTATATATAACTTAATATATATATATATATATATATATATATATATATAAATATATATATATATTTCATACTATATATATATGTATATATATATATATATATATATATATATATGTATGTGTGTATATATGCTCATAATATAATAATATGCTATTAATAACAAATATGTATGTATGTAATATAATATATAT
>JABUQX010047504.1:5000-15000 GCA_015478945.1 Trachelipus rathkii | reverse complement strand
CTACTGTCAAAGAGAAGAGCATTACTACGATTCCTCCCGCTCGCGCACTCGAACGTAGGGCCAAACAAGGTACCGCGCATGGTGAATAATAGTTACCATAAACCGGGGGGTTATTATGTATAATGAAATGCAATAATTTAACCTTGCAATCAAATTTGTAATTGTAAACACCCCTAATGTATTTTCACCATGCTAGGATACGATCCTGGACATTGTTGTAGATGAGCGTGCATGTGTTTGACCACTACGCTACGACTGAGACAAAAGAGAAACCGAGAATACTTCTACTGTCCAAAAAGAGCATTACTACGGTTCCTCCCGCTCACTCGAACGTAGGGCCAAACAAGGCACCGCGCATGGTGAATAATAATACCATAAACCGAGGGTTATTATGTATAATGAAAATGCAATAATTTTACTTAGGGGGTATTTTACAATTACAAATTTGATTCTAGGTCGCATGTGCATTCATGCATAATAACCGGTTTATATTATTATTCACCATGCCGCGGTACGCGCCAGCTGACCCCTACACGAACAGAACGACGGAAGAATAAGCCCAGTAATGCTGGCTGCTGGACGTGGTATTCTCGGTTCTCTTTGTCTCGTCATGGCGTGGTCGGTCTGCACCACGCTGCCGCTGGTCCGGATCATGGCTCCTAGCATGGTGGCTGACCAGAGAATGACTAAATAGTGGTTACGGAATTAAATTGTGCATTTCGTATACATAATAACCCGGTTTATGTTGTATTATTATTCACCATGCGCGGTACCTTGTTTGGCCCCTACGTTCAGTGGCAGAAGAATCGTAGTAATGCTGGCTGGCGGACGGCAAGTATTCTCGGTGCTCTTTTGTCTCGTCACCAGCATGTGGTAACATGCACGCTCATCTGCCGTCGGATCGTATCTAGCATGGTAATACGGTAGAGGTATTTAATTACAAGGCGATTGCAAATTATTGCATTTCGTATACATAATAACCCCGGTTTGCTATTAATGTCACCATGCGCGGTCTGTTTGGCCCCACGTTCAGTAGCGCTAGCTAACTGGTGGCAAGCTATTGCCATTTCTTTGCTCTCGTCATGTTTTTATGTTTCCCATACACCTCGCTCTGCTAAGGTAGGATGTATCTAACATGTGCAAAGAGGTAGTATAAATTTGATTACAGGATAAAAAATATTGCATTTCGTCACATAATAACCCCCGGTTTATGGTATTATTATTCCCATGCGCGGTACCTTGTTTGGCCCTACGTTCGAGTGCGAGCGGGAGGAACCATGTAATGCTCTTCTTGGACATTAGAAGTATTCTCGGTTTCTCTTTTGTCTCGTCGTAGCGTAGTGGTCAAACACATGCACGCTCATCTGCTAAGGTCCAGGATCGTATCCTAGCATGGTGAAAATACATTAGGGGGTATTTACAATTACAAATTTGATTGCAAGGTTAAAATTATTGCATTTCATTATACATAATAACCCCCGGTTTATGGTATTATTATTCACCATGCGCGGTACCCTGTTTGGCCCTACGTTCGAGTGCGAGCAGGAGGAATCGTAGTAATGCTCTTCTTGGACGGTAGAAGTATTCTCGGTTTCTCTTTTGTCTCTTCGTAGCGTAGTGGTCAAACTTTGCACGCTCATCTGCTAGGGTTCAGGATCGTATCCTAGCATGGTGAAAGTACATTAACAATGTAGAAAATTATATATATATATATATATATATATATATATATATATATATATATATATATATATATATATATATATATATATATATATATATATATATATATAAATATAAAAACCATATATATATAATATGTATGTTTAATAATAATAATATAATATAAACTAATAATAATATGTATGTAATATGACTAATAATAATATAATCTTAATACTTTATGGAAATTTCAATAAATTGAAATTGCAAATAATAAAAATAATAAAAATAATAATAATAATAATATAAATAACTGTCAGAAATAAAATGTCATAAATGTAAGGCAATTATATATATATATATAATATATGTAATATAATAATAATATATATATATATAATAATAATATCTTCCAATAATAATATATGTAATGTAAGTAAGAAAATTATATATGCGTAATAATAATATATCTAATTCGTATAATAATAATAATAAATATAATTTTTATACTAAAAATAATAAATATTAATATATAATAATAATAATAATAATAATAATAATAATAATAATAATAATAATAATAATAATAATAATAATAATAATAATAATAATAATAATAATAATAATAATAATAATAATAATAATAAAAATTTAAAAATATTTCAAATTTTCAACAAAAGGGTAAAAAAAATAAAGTTAATTGATAAAAAAAACATTTATTTGGGTGCTATATGATGGTGTTGTATATGATATATTGTTTAATAAGCAGTTTGGCCACCTTTTGCATGAATAAGTGCTTTAACACGTCTTGGCATGCCAGTGATCAAAGTTCTGCACATTTCTTGAATTCGCGGAGATCGAAACCAAACTTCAATAAGACGTTCTATAAGTTGTTGTTTGGTCGTAATGGGCTGTTTATGTATTTCATCCTTGAGTATGCACCATAAACTCTCTATAGGATTCATGTCTGGAGAATTTCCAGCCCATGGGAGCACCTGAACGCCATTTTCTGTGCACCATTTCTTCACCGATTTTGCAGTATGGCATGGAGCAGAGTCTTGTTGAAATATCCAAGGACTTTCACCATACCATTCCCTTATTTGAGGTAACAAACGACCTTTAAGTACCTCTATGTACTTAAATTGGTCCATGGTTCCATCAACAATGTGTAAACGGCTTGTTCCATGCACAGAAATAGCTCCCCACACCATGATTTTTGTTGGAAATTTTATTGTTTTCTTCAGACATTGAGCTAAAAATTCTTCACCAGCTCGTCTTCGAACAGTCTGAACACGGTCATCAAGTACTGCGATGGTTGATTCGTCAGAGAAGACTACCTACATGAAAAAAGAAAATATACAGTTCATACAGTCAAGAGAACTAACTACCTACATGAATATAAATAATATACAGTACAGTTAAAAAAAATACTGTCACAGATACTGTAACAGAAAATATTCCTATATCCACTAATAAATTATTTTTATGCACCACAACTTCTAATAATAATTAATGATCTTTTGTCCAATACAAGTTAACTATAGATGTGTCATTCTTACCTTTTCCCATTGCTCGGAAGTCCACTCAACATGGTTCTTAGCCCAGGCATAACGTGTCTTCATCATCATCTCTGTAAGTCGAGGCTTCTTTCTCGGGCGATACGCTTTCAATCCAACTTCCAAAAGCCTCTTGTTCACTGTTCTTCGGGCAAGAATAACACCCTCCGCAGCCAGTTGAAAAGAAATCTGTTTGCAAGTTAATCTTCTGTTAAGAAGAGCCTCTTTTATTATCTTTCTATCCATTCTAGGAGTTGTTTTACGTTTCCGACCACATTTTCCAACCCTACTCGAGTTCAAATTTTGACTGTTTTCCATTTTCTTTTTAATATTGCTAACTGATTGAGTTGATACATTCAATTTTTTGGCTATTTCTTTCTGTTTTAGCGTACCTACACTTAATAGAACATTTATTTGTCCAACTTTGCGTGGACTCAAGTCCTTAAATTTACCCATTTTCTAAAGTTTCTAAATAGCATAGATTTGTTAAAAAATATAAAGACAAAGTCTATTTTTATAAATCACATCTGGGAACAATACATATTACTGCAAAAATAAAAATTAAAAGTCTATAAGAGGCAGAAAATTCAACTTCACAAAGCCAAACTAATACACAGAATGATTTCGTCAAAATCTCGTGCGCGGACTAATACACGTGGGTCCAAGTTATTTCTACAGTGTTGCCAGATTTACTCGAATATTAGACTAAAAGTCTCTAAAAATTAATGTTTAATAGTTGTTCGGTGCTATTGTATAAAAATAAAATGATTGCAATAATTTAAATACATTTTGTTGACCATTTTGTTGAAATTTGAAATTTTTTGAAAAATCCATAATAATTGTTGCCAGTACTGTATATATATATATATATATATATATATATATATATATATATATATGTAATAATAATAATATTATTAATATAATAATAATGTAATAATATATATAATAATAATAATAATATATATAATATAATTAATAATATAAATAATAATAATATATTTAATATAATAATAATATGAAATATTAATAATATATTTATATGTAATATGACTATGTGTATAATATATGACTATGTATATTAACAGTATAAAGTAATATGTAATAATAATAATGTATATGTAATAATATGTAATAATAATATATGTATGTATAATATTAATAATAATATATAATAATAATAATAAATAATAATAATAATAATATAATAATATAATAATAATATAATATGGATGGATAATAATATCTATTCTACCACCACCTCCTCACCTACTACCTACACCTCTGCAGTAACTGATATTATTCGAACTGCATCTCTATCTGATATAGCACACCTATCTAATAATAATAATATATGTAATAATAATATATAATATGTAATATGTAATATATATATAGTAATAATAATAATATGTATATATAATAATAATATATATAATATATATATAATAATATATGTATATATAATATATATAATAATAATAATAATAATAATAATAATATATATCTTATAACAGTAATCTTTATGTAATATATATGTATATATGTATAAATAATAACAATAACAACTAATAAGATATAATATGCTATATATATATATATATAATATATATATATGTATATGACTTCTTATGTATATAAACTATGTATGTGTAATGACTATGTGTTTACGTGAGTTTAGATGTAATATGTGTAATAACTAATATATAATATGTAATATATAACAATAATAATAATAATAACCTCTTCTTCTTCTTCTTAACAATAATAATAATATGTAATATATTGTATTATATGTATGTAATAATAATATTAATATGTAATAATATAATAATAATATAATAATAATAATATAATAATATATATATAATAATAATAATAATACAATAATAATGACTATGTGTTACGTGGAGTTTGTAGATAATAATATGTATTAATAATGTGTATTAATAATAATAATAACTAACAATAATATGTAATAATAATAATATTATGTATTAATAATAATAATAATAACAATAATAATAACAACTAATAATAATATATGTAATGTAATAATATTAATAATAATAATAATAATATAATATATATATAATAATATGTAATAATAATATATGTATATATCTAATAATATATATATATGTAATATACTATTATATATAATAATAATAATATAATAATATATGTAATAATAATAATATAATATCTTAATAATAATAATATATATATATATATATGTTATAATAATAATAATAATAATAATAATATATGTATAATAATATAATAATATGTAATAATAATAATAATAATAATATGTTCAATATATTTATTATAATAATAATATTTATACTAATAATAATAACTATAATAATAATAATAATATGTAATAATAATAATAATAATAATAATAATATATATATATATATATATGTTATATTATATATATAACAATAATAATATATAATATAATATAATAATAATATAATAACTAATAATAATAATAATATAATAATAATAACTATATATATATAAATATATATATAATAATATAATGTAATAATAATGTATAATATATATATATATATATATTTATATATATATATAATAATATAATAATAATAATATATAATAATAATAATAATAATAATAATAATAATATGTAATAATAATAATAATAATAATAATAATAATAATAATAATAATAATAATAATAATAATATATATATATATATGCTTATAAGAGAGTGTTTAAGGTGCTATTTTCCTTTAAAAGTCAGAGAATACCAGTAAAATGAAAATGTAAAAAACTGAAAAGCTTAAAGCGAAGACTTGCTCCTAGGATATGGATAAATATGGCCGAAATTGGAATTATTTTCAAATTGCTTTAATATTTGCTTATCTATGTGCCCCCGTGTTAAAGTGTCTTCGTGTATATGATAGTGAATAGTGAAATTTGTGTAAAATTAATAGTATCAAAGAATGAATGATAGTGTAAAATCGGAAATATTTTTCCATTATTAAATATATAATAGAAGCTTCCATTCTCCCCTGCCTCTTCCCCTCTAGAAAATCTCATATCAAAATCGATTAGCAGAGCGAACAATTCTTAAAGACATCTAAAAATATATTTGTTTATATATATATATATATATATATATATATATATATATATATATATATATATATATATATATATATATATATATATATATATATATATATATATATATATATATATATATATATATATATATAACTAACAATATATATATATAAATATATATATATCATCAGTACTATTTTGCATATATGGGGGAAATTTTACCCATCTTTCATTTGCAATTTTATACCATGCGAAACAATATCACACCAACATTTCTATCTAGAAAATAATATATATCTCCCATTCATCAAAATATAAAGAGAAAAAATATCAAATTTAAATGAAAATTCAAACATAATTAGGAAAAATAAAATAAAGAATAAATAATGAACCCTAAAAAAATATTTAAAAAGTTTTACCCAAAATTAAGAAATAAAATTGCTTTATAACAAAGTAATGTTCGGCCAAAATGAGACTTAAATGATTATGAAGTAATAACATAGAATAATACTACGGACTTTCATACAAATGTTTCATTTAGTTTTTTTTTTACGTAAATTACTGTCCTCATAAAGTTGCATACAAAATAAAACTCAGCTCTTTTGTTTTTATATATATATATATATATATATATATAAATAATAATATATATATATATATATATATATATATATATATATATATATATATATATATATATATATATATATATATATATATATATATATATATATATATATATATATATATATATATATATATATATATGTATATATACAGTATATTATATATATATATAATATATTATATATATATATATATATATATATATATATATATATATATATCAACATATATATATATATATATATATATATATATATATATATATATATATATATATATATATATATATATATATATATATTTATATATATATGGAAAAAGAGAGAAATAAGTTTTCTTAATGATACGAATTAAAGGCACCCGTTCTCAGAAATGGACCTTTTTTTGTCACTTTGATATCAAAACTTTTCTGATTGTTTTTATTTGATTTTGTTTGATATGAATATTACTTTTGAAGAAGAAAAAACGTTTCAAAAAAAGAGTGTAACGCATACTTTATGTAACTCTCTTGACAGGATCTTGCACCCTGTTATTAAACTTTAAATATAAAATGGAGGGTTTGATTTTCCTCTATTATGAGCCTATTTTACCCCAATCTTAAAGTGAACCCCATATTTTTAATTTTAAGCTGTATTTCATCAAATAAACACCAAATATCAGCTTTTTTGACCTCTAATTTCTTTTTCGGTTTTTTTTTTTTATTATTTGAAAACAAATGTTTTTGACATTTTCTGATTCACCTTCGAAACTTTTTTCTCGAAATGACTTCAAACTTGAAATATACAAAGATTAGACTATTACCTAAAAAGTTTTGGAGCGAAATATTGATATATGATCCTAATGCCGAGCGATGGTCAATTTTCAAAACTTACTTTTTTGGGTTTTATAATTGGAAAATTGAAAGTGAATTTTTTCTGTTTATCCGATCTGAATGAAATTTTTAGAACATTTGTAGTCGTGGGAGGTACACATTTTTGTTTAGATCATTTTTATGTATATGTAGTAGTTTTGTATTTGTTCTTTGGAAAATATTTTCAAAAAATTTTTTTGGAAATTTAAAAAAATATATTTTATTGAGTTTACATAAAATTATCTAAATAAAAAAGATGTACCTTGCCTAATGTATATGCCCTGAAAATGTGATGTTGATCGAATGAGAAGAAATTAAAATATCGTAACATTTTACTTTTTAAAAATATTTATTTAGAAAAAGGGAAATTTTGAGATATTTTTTTTCTACTCATCCGATTAACTTCACAATTTCAGTGTGTATGTAGACAGCCAAGATACATCTCTTTTACTTGTATATTTTTCTGCATACTCAATAAAAAAATTTAAATATATTCTGAAAATTGTTTTTTTGAAAATTTGTTTCAGGGATAATTCCAAAACTACTGCATGTACAGAAAAAATCTTTAAAAAAAATTGTTCATCTCAATAGACTACAAATGACCTGAAAATGTCGTTTAGATCAGATGAACAGAATTTTTTTTTAATTTTTTCAATTTCAAAACCCAAAAAAGTTATTTTTGAAAATCGACCATTAAATCGATCATTGCTTGGATTTGGGGTCAAATATCAATACTTCCCTCCAATACAATTTAGGTAATAGTCAAATCTTTGTATATTTCAAGTTAAAAATTATTTCGAAAAAAAAGTTTAGTAGGTGAATTAAAAATGTCAAAAGCATATGTTTTCAAAAAAGGAAAATACAAAAACAGGACTAAAGAAAAACACCCAAAACTTTCGTTTGGGAGGTCAAATGAGCTGCTGTTTGGGGTTTATTCGATCAAAATCGACTGAAAATTATGAATTAGGGGTCCAATTTAAGATTGGGTCAAATTGGATTCAGATTGGAGCAAAATCAGACCTTCCCCTAAAATTACGAACCCTTCCTAAGTTTATGCTGTTCTTATGATAATTCTATCAGTCATAATTCCGATATGAACCACCAGTGCTGTGAAACTCAAGAAAGTTGTGCAAATTATATTGAAAATGATAATTTTCTATTAATAATATTGTTTCTAACAATATTTATCTCATTTTACTAATGATATATTATTTATTACCTCACCTACAGTTACAGTTACTATTTTTTAAATTTGAAATGAAACAAATCCGTCTTGTCAATAATTGATCTTTTTTTCATTTTTTTAAATATTAAAAGAAATATATATGATTTCTTTCATTACCTAAAATACTTAAGTCATTCATTTATCTGCTGAATTCAGTTTCCCAGTAAGAAAGCTTATATAATAAACATATTATTTTCACCTTTTATTGCAAGCTATTTGAGAAACGTTATTATTTTCCCACAATCGCTAAATATGTTCCGAGGTTAGTTTTTCTGAGAATTTTTCATTTTTTTTATGCAACTGTTAATTTATCTTAGTTGTTCTTCATTGTATTTTAAGTACATAAGAGGCTTCCCTTTTACATCTTATTTTGAATCGGTGTATCCTAGACTTTAATTCTTATTAATTTTCTTATCTTTACTGTCTCACATCAAATCTTTTTTAAAATATATATATATATATATATATATATATATATATATATATAGTATATATATATATATATATATATATATATATACTTTATATACTATATATATATATATATATATAATATATATAAATATATATATATATATATATATATATATATATATATGCTATATATTATATATATAATAACATATATATATATATATATATATATATATATATATATATAATATATATATATATATATATATATATATATATATATATATATATATATATATATATATATATATATATATATATATATATATATATATATATATATTTAAGCTAAACCGATCTAGTAGAAAAAAATATTTCCAAATGTTTTTGGAATGTTATTTTATTTTGCAAGCCAGAGAATATCAGTAAAAATCAAGTGCAAAAAGCTGAAAAGCTTAAAGCGAAGACTTTCTCCCAGGAAATTAATAATTCTAGCCTAAATTTGAATCATTTTTAATTTGCTTTAATTTTTGACTGTCTTTGTGCATGCGTGTGCATCTACA
>JABUQX010047503.1:10000-17849 GCA_015478945.1 Trachelipus rathkii | reverse complement strand
G
Source organism: Trachelipus rathkii (assembly GCA_015478945.1). NCBI lineage: Eukaryota > Metazoa > Arthropoda > Malacostraca > Isopoda > Trachelipodidae > Trachelipus > Trachelipus rathkii. The sequence continues at coordinate 17,848 of JABUQX010047503.1, read as the reverse complement.
AGTTTGAAGAAGTGATTTCTGGAGTTTTGTGCAGTTGAAGATTTATTTTTATTTATTTATAAGAAGGATTTCAGAACAAAAAAACTGACTAACCTTCTACGACCACGTGGTTGGAGCGCTCAAACTGAACCACAGTGTTGATGCTTGGGGTTGGTTAAAGGGACCTGATAGTTAAGAAGCGCACTACTGTAAAGTGATGTTGAGAAAGAACTCTTGATCTAGTCTAACATGGGGCGCCAAGCCGAAGTTTTACATTCAAGAATGGAAACTCATTTGAATTTATCAAAATCAGCAGGAAACCAACATCATTGAAAAACTTTTTTCGTTGTGTTCTAATAATACAAATATTATAAATCTGAAATAAAATATATACCATTCCATTCAATTCTAATCATTACTCAACCGATGGTAAAATGCCCTGAGTGTTCTATTAAGTTAACTAACCAAAATAAGTTTTTTCATCAGGTTTTCAACTTTTTGCGACGTTAAAGATGATGTTACAGGATTCTGAATGAATAGTAATGGGTTCATTAAAGGTGGGTGGATGATAAAATATCTTGTCACAACTCCGTGTGCAGATATAGGGGAAACATTTAAATTCAATGTGTTCCAGGATGTCCGGATTAGACGTAGCCGGTGATAGCGTAGGCTGTAGAATTTTAAAAATGCGGGGACGGATCGGGGCGCAGGCCGGAGTGAAATGTAAATATGTGAATAAACTGAAATGGTACCTGCTCCCAAGATATTTCTAGAAAGCAAACGAAAGCGCAATTACACTCTACTTGATGTGAGTGGAGTGTATTCTACTCTTGAAATTAAATTCCAAATGATTTTTGGATGGTGATTGTCTTTGTAAGAGGACTTGATTAGTTTTTTCTTCTATAGTACGCTGGGGGAATCAATGTTTATGGGAATATGTGGCCAAATTATTAAATATAGGAACTGATATCTTTCGCATGGGAAATGCGACCAGTTGAAGGAGGGTTTTTCTATAAGATTAAGCAATTTTAGTGGGAGAATCTGAAAGAACAGTATGATTTCTCAAAAAGCAGTGCACAATGCTATAAGAATGCATAAGATCTCATGAAAGTTCCTATCACTCAAACAATGTTGACAAATGTAAAAGCTGCCCATAGGAGATATTATTTAACTTACATAAAGTCAAAAAGAACCAAGAAGAAGAAGAGAATAAAAGGTTAAAAAGAAAATTATTCATACAGATCTATAAACTTGGAAGAGCAGAGAAGATGTCAAAACTGAAAGTTTGACAGAAGAAGACGCTATTAAATCAAAAATTCCAGATGGCTGAGAAGAAAAGTTAACCTTAAATCTCCCCATTTAGAACTTTTGTGATCACAGTGGACGGTATTCACCATAGCTATTTTAATGTAAAGCTTTAATTTATTATCTTTTTGTATAAATAAAAACTGTTTACTTTGGAAAAAAAAAAAAAAGGAGTGGCTCTTGGACGGCTATGAGGAAGGTATAGGCTGATTACTAAAAAATAAATATTTTTTTAAATTTCATCCATCAAAATGTCTCCTGTTTCTAAAGTAGATTTTCAATAATTTAATGTATGGAACCTGAAAGCGGGAAGGCGGCGGTAAAGGCCTGCAGCAGGCCTTAGTGGGAGGTGATGCACCAATAAGTCTATAAACCACATCGTAATAAGATACTTTATACGGCCAAAAGTGTGAGTATGCCGTTATGTCGCCGAGCCGCATCAAGTAACTGAAACGAACACGCTGATGGACTGCGGGTCCAGGGAAAGATTTGCAGATTTTGGGGGTTCAGGGGGAAAATAAACCCCACCCAACACCAACCAAACAACACAAAACCACCAACCAAACCCCCACAAAAACCACAGATCCAACGCAGCCCAACACCACCCACCTAAGAAACAACACCCACAAAACCAAAAAACCCCCACAACAAACCAACACACAACACACCACGCAACACCACCCCCCAAACACCGAACACAACAAAACGAACACACAACACACCACACAAACAAACCACCAAACCAACAACAAGAAAACACCCACCACCACAACCAGCCCCACAAAACACACTAAACCAATCACAAAACCACCACCCCCCAAAACAAAACCGCACACACAACCCAAACCACACACCACAACCACACTACCAACCCCACCCACCCAAACACACAAAAGAAAACAACATAACAACCCCCCACACACAACACCAACCCTACAACACGACACAAGGGAGGAGCCGCTCGAAACCAACACCCACACAACATGCTCACACCACGGCTGAACCGCAACGGCTAAACGACCGCCCTCCCAACCCACCACCAAAAACGCCCACAAAGAAACACAACCAACCACCCCCCCAGAACACCACAACCAACCAAACCAAAACCCACACCCCCCCACGCCCAAAACCACACAACACTAAACCAACAGACACAATCACAAACAACACCCAACGAAAACACTAACACACATCACAACAACAAACACAAACCAAACAACACAAACCAAACAACCACCACACACAACAACACCACATCCAAAAACCCACAACAAACACACCCCGCCACACCCAACACACCCCACACACACCGCACAACCACCCCACCCAACAAAAACAAGCACCCAACACAATAACACCCAACACACTCACACAACCAAAAACCCACATCTCACACACTAAAACACAATAAAGCACAAACATCTCGAGCACCATCACCGACGACAACAACAACAACAACCACCACACCCACAAAACCAACACAAACAAAAACAACAACCCAAACAAAAACCAACAAAGACCCACCCAAAAGACCCACAAGAACCGTCAAGCGCAACCGAAACACCAAAGAGACACCACCACAACACAAACCCAGCATACAAAACACAAGGATCCCCGCGCCGTCCCCAAAAAAACAAAAGGTCGAAACAAAAAAACAAACAGGAGGAAACGTCCCGCGACACGGAAATCAGAATTCAAAAATTTCAGTTGTGACCCATAGCGACTAACATCGCAAGCAGCAACACATCACGGATCCGACGCTTCACGGACAAGCACTTCATAGAGAACGAAGGACAGCATGTCCACAGAAAGAATGCCTTAAAAATGGATAATGGAAGTAATAAAAGCATACTGTAGTATTCAGATTTGTCAACAGTATAGCACTGCCACATTTTGGACACCAAGCCACTGTATGGCGTCATAGTCTGCCCCACTCCTTTGCAGTGTGTACGCGCGGAACAACACTTTTCAGTGGTGCTGGCATATCTATAAAGGACAGAACATGTCCCAACGTTCATAGAGATATGGTTGAAAAAACTTTTACTTTTTAAAGCATTACCTAACCTATAAAATTGAGTCGTTTAACATGAATAACTCATTAATAACAACAACACTCTAAATATATCACACACAACCAATTAACCATTTTCTTCAAAAAACCATTAAATCAATCCTACCCCGACAGTAAAGCAGACAGTAAGAACGTAAGAACCACTCAGGGCCTATTGAGACTGTCACCAGTCAAGCTACTAAAAACATATCACCAAACGATGTCATGGCAATCCACAGGCACTAGGCGCTGGTTCAATACTACATAGTTACACAAAGCTCTTAAACTAAATGAAAAAAACTCATAGCTAAATTACATGCTAACCAACACTCCAAGCTTAATGCATAACATAGTCATTAACATGCAGTTTAACTTTAATAACTACTGGTAACTAAAAACCGCAATTCGGTTTAGTCAAGGGTATTACTATATGTATACCCAAACCATCCATATACCCATTCAATCGTTTCGTAAATGTTGCAATCGAGTCACTCAACAGGCCTCCTGTTGTCAAACCATTCCAAATTATCAAACAACCCATTTAGCTGCCGAATAATTGCTCTCTCTATCATCAGGATGTAAGCATCATAATTTTTCTTACTGTGTTCCCCTTAGTCTCCATTCTGTGGATGGTCTACTGGAAGATTATCGTTGTCTTGTTTATCAATTATATGTAGAGTATTTTGTAGACTTTGATCATGTCCCCTCTGAAGAAATTGCCCTTTTTACAGAAAACATTCCTAACTCCTTCAACCTCTCCTCAAGCTCTTACCCTCAAACCCTCTTGAAACGTTGCTCAACTTGCATTCTTTTCTAGCATATCTATGTCTTCCTCTAAATAAGAGGTCAAACTTGTGCACAATTACTCTAATACTGGCCTAATTAACATAGCAGTTTACTTATAACTTCTTATTAGCTTTATTCCTTCTTTCCAAACATTGATTAGCTACTTTTCAAATTACGTGTATGTATTCACACCTAAATGTTTTTCTTGGTCCACAGACTCAAACCAAACCCCATTCAAATTGTAGTTAAAACTTTTGAGAAACCTAGGTGAAGAACCTTCACTTTTTACTATTATAAAACTCACTCTAGTTAGGTGCCCACCCAAGAAGTTTATAAGGATCATTTTGAATCTTGTATACATCCATCACTACTCCCTTTACTGAGGTATGCCACATTTGGTTATTGATCATGCAAATTAAGAAACCTTACAGTTTAAGTCAGCTTGGTCTAAGATCATTTATATAGGTTGTCACGAGAACAATAGTGTCCCAGTACTGAACCTTGTGGAACATCACTCTTCACTATTTCCCATGATGACTTATTGCCATTTAGTTGTAGACACTTTTCTATTCCACAACCACTCTTCAATCAACCATGTGCCACTCCACCTACACCATATTGGCAATAACTTCTTCATCAAGTCTCTCACTCGTGGGGAATCTTTAGCAAAAGCTTTGCTTGATAAGTCTAAAATATAATAATAATCAACTACGATTCTCTGCAGTCAGTAATGTTTCCATAAATTCTAAAAGGTTTGTCTGACATGACTTACCTTTTCTAAGTCCATGCCAGGAGTCAGACAATAGTTTGTATCTTTCCAAATTATTTCTCTATTTGACCTTTCAGTAACTTTCCAAAACTTTTTACAACCAGAAAATCTAAGCTAACTGCGTCTGGAATTTCCTAAATCTCTCCCTTACAACATTTGCTGTTTTCTAGTTGTCTGGTACCTCACCAATTGTTATAGATCGCTTAAAAATCAAAAACAATGCCTTAGCAATGCTGCTACTACCCTCCTTTGGAATTCTACCATATATACCATCAGGACATGCAGCTTTACTGGGTCAATATGGTCCAGTAAAGATTTAATATCTTTTACCTCAAATTTCAAATTCTAGTAGATTTATTTATTACATGCAGACAAGACTATTCAGTCTCAAACTATTATCCAATCTTCTCATCACGTAAAACATTGAAGCAAATATAAGGCATGGAAAATGTTTGACAAAATCCTTATTCTGAAGAGTCACTAAATTTCAATCAATTTTTAATTGAACAATGTCCTATTACTTTTAAATTTATAAAAGCTAAAAAACTTCTTCAGGTCCTTATTACTATTCCTTACTAAATTAATATCTCCCTCTCTCTTTGCCTTTCTTATTGACTGGTTAAGTTCATTTCTATTTTTCCGTATAATTTTCTAAATCATCCTCCCTATTACTACCCTTAAATATTTTAAGACATCTGCTCTTTTCGTTAGTACCTCACTTCTCATTCCATTTCACCAAACATGGTAAAACCTTAAGTGGTTTATCTTTGAATACCACACTGACTGAATATTCATTAACCAAAATTTGCTTAAAATATTCACATCCATGGATCGTGCAACATATGAAAACTGTTATTCCATGGGGGAAGTGAAAAATTAGATAATTTGCATTTTTCATATCACAAAAAAGAGCAATGCATTCTATCACGTGCAATAACCTAAACGTAGTTACCACTGTTTAATCAGTATCAGTATTAATATCTCCCTTTTATCTGCTAAAGCGGAATAGGCTTTATTTAAACCAAGGAATTGATCTTGTTGCAATATAGATTGATAACTTGACTTAAGTACCGTTTCAATCAGATGTTTCATTTTCTAAAACTAAATGTCCATGTATATATATATATATATATATATTATATATATATAGTATATATATATTATATAATTTTTTTTATAATTAATTAGTTATTTAATATTATTATCCCACTATAGATATATATATATTGATATTATTATATATATATATATATATATATATTATATATATATAAATATATATATATATATATATATATATATATTTTATATTATACTATATATCATATAGGTGTTTACCAATATGTGATTACTTGGTTGTCACATTAACGTATTACCATAACGTTGTATTAGTAGTTTATTATATTTTCTTTTTCAGGGTCCCTTGTTAGTAATTTAATTTGGAGTAATTTTTGATAATTGTTATTTTTTAGTAGTTATTTAGTGATTTTCTGTTTTGTATAAGTTACCTATATTCATAAACCTAATTCAAAAAGTGTGAGTATAGATATCCATTATTTATGAAATAGTATATATATATATATTATATATATATGTATATATTATTATATATATATATTATATAATTATATAGACTCATATATATATATATATTATATATATATATATATATATATATATATATATATATATATTATATATATAATATAATAATATATTACAGAAGTCTTGTGGGCAAACATTAGCCTTTGAAATATTTTTCAAGACGTCTCGCGTCCCTTTTGTATACTACGGCATCACCCGCTAGCGCTCCTAATAATATTATCAAGGACCAACACCCAAAAACTGGAGATCATGCAGAACAGGGAGAGCTTCAGGAGTAATAACAGGCTGTCTCCTCTCTACTCCCATCCACCACTTAGAAACAAAAATCCTTATAATAGAGGCTCATCTTGAAACGATAGGCAGCCAATTTTACAGCAAAACACTTAAACGCCCACTACCTGCACCAAACATCACAGTAACTCCTGACACCAAGAAATTAAAATGCTACACCAGTCATGTACTATTCTAACATACAATACGCTTTTCTTAGAGGTAAAAACTATTCCGCAACCAGATACTCCCATTTTTAAACACATCCACACCCAATTAATACGGAGAGATCTCTGAATATCCAATCAGCACCATACTTCAAGCGCACCCAACCGAAATATCTGATACACTCTACATAAGAAAACTCTTGTAATACTTTTTGAAAGTCATGTACTTTGTGAGTCTTGTAATGCTTGTTGCAGGTAATCCGTTGCATTATTAGTTGGAGAGAACTCAGTCAAGGTGTGCTTCATTTGTTTTTTATTCTTTAATTTCCACAAGTAAGTTCAGACATCAGTGTCACTCACACATTGAGGATGACTGGAGGGAAGACATTTCTAGCCTCAGGTTCTTTTCACTTCTTGGCTAACATAAATTTCATTATTTAAATATGATAAAAACATTAAAATGTTGCTATTTGTAAAAATTTGACTATATCAGTTTATTGCTAAGGAAAGTGTACAAGGAAAAAATTGAGTAGTCTGAGCCTTAGAGCCTCCTTTGATGCTACACCACTGATATATATATATATATATATATATATATAATATATATATATATATATATATATATATATATATATATATTATATATATATAATATATATATTATATATATTATATATATATATATTATATATATATATTATTATATTATATATTATATATATATATATAATATAATATAAAAAATATATATATATATATATATATATATATATATATATATATATATATATATATAGTATTATATATATATATATATATATATATATATATATATTAGTATATATATATTATATAAATACTATATATATATATATATATATATATATATATATATATATATATATATATATATATAT
>JABUQX010047503.1:0-2500 GCA_015478945.1 Trachelipus rathkii | reverse complement strand
ATATATATATATATATATATATATATATATATATATTATATATATATATATATTATATTATATATATATATATATAATATATATATATATATATATATATATATAATATATATATATATATATATATATATATATATATTACTATATATATATATATTATATATATATATATATATATATATAATATATATATGTATATACTATATATAATATATAACCGTATATATATTATATATATAAGTATATATATATATATATTATATATATTATATATATATATATATCACTTATATATATATATATTAATATAATATATAATATATATATATATATATATATATATTATGTGTGTGTTATGTGTGTGTACGTCTTAATCATTCCTATTCTATTCTCGCTGATCTGGATAAAATTTACGGGTGGGGTTGTCTCAACCTTGTGAAATTCAATTTTTTAAAACCCCAACTTCTACAAATCTCCCTCTCTGAGACACTTCTAAACTTTCCTATTCTCTTTCGACGTTCTCTCGCTCTTCTGTTGGACCAATTATTAAACATCCTTGCCTTATAACATATACAAAGAATGTCTTTGAAATCCAACATCACAATGGTTGCTAGGGCGGCCTCAGAGAAACTGGGAGTTCTGTTTAGACTGACTTTTTTTTTCTCTCCTCAGTTACTTCAGCTATACAAGGGTCTCATCCGCTCTTGTATGGGGTACTCTCTCATATCTGGGGGGGCACTGGTTTCACCCGGCTTTTGGATAGGGTCGAGTCAAAGGCCAAAAGGGTTATAAACTGTTCTGAACTTTCCAGTTCATTTAACCCTCTATCTTTGTGGCGGCATGTTGGTGCTTTATCTCTTTTCTATAGGTATCGCAGCGGCAGGTGCTCGAGGAACTTATCACTCGCCTACCACCACCTTTACAATACCCTCGTAGCATAAGAGGTGCTGTGTCTGCGCATGAGTTTTGTGTTGATATTGGTAACTCAGGCTAGTTCGCTGTGGTGCTTTCTTCTTTCCTGCCACCTCTGTTCTGTGGAATTCTCTTCCATCTTGTGTTTCCTGCTGGATTTAATCTCCCTCACTTTAAAGCTGGCGTCTGTGCTCATCTGCATAATTTGCGTGAGTGAGTGAACTTTTGAGGCGTACAACTCGCCCTCCTTGAATAGGACTCTACCCGTGAGTGATGGTGACAAAATAAAAAAATATATATACACGAATTGTGTCTCAAGGTTAGTTAGTTGTCATTAAAGACATAACTGCAATGCTACAGGCAACGTTGTGGTTATGGATGTTGTTGGAACTGTCTTGTCAATGTGGACACACCGGATTCAAATGAATCGATTGAATCAGCCTTTGGGGTATCGCTGTGAGAATACGGGTGTGTGTAGTTCTGCTCTAATGTTGTCAATACAAGGAAATACTGAGCAAAGGTACGTTATCAAATTTTGCGTTAAGCTCGAGAACATTTGCCAACCAAAATATTTTATTCATTTAAGAGAAAGTACGGTTGGCTGCTTCAATAATCGAGAACAGTGGTGTTTAGGTTGGCACAAGCTTTAAAGAAGGCGTTAAGAAGATGTGGAAGGACGAACATCGATCTGGGTTGGCTAATCTCGACATCATCTGAAACAATGTGGAAATGGTATGCTGCTGTGATGGCAAAAGATCGGCCGTTTAGGCGTCGGATGATTGCAGAGAAAAACGGGTGTTGATAAATTTGGTGCATGGTATTCCTAATATCCACCTGCACATACGGAAGATTTATACAATGCGATGCCCAAAACATTGACATTGAAGTAAAAAGAAAACCAGTTGCGAATTTGTTCAGGATTAACTAGAACGTCTTCAGATTTTGGAGCTAATTTTCCTTGACAAATCATAACAGGAGATTAACATGCGTTTTCGGTACGACCCAGAGACCAAAAACGCGAAAAGGCAAGAATGGCACGAAAAATCTCCACCCCGAAGAAAGCACGCAAGAGCGATCAAATGTGATAAAATTGATTATCATGTTTTTGGACAGTCGTGGGTATTGCCACAAGAATTTTTTTAGCTCTATGGAATGACAGTTAATATCGCCGCTCTACATGGAAGATCTTAAAACGACTTCACAGACGGGTCCAACGAGTACGAGCGGACGTTGCAGGCGATTGGGTGCTTCACCAGGGAACAATTGCGTTCAGCTAACATGGCTCTATCAATCAGAAGTTTCTGGCAATGAAGAACATTTCCCACACTTCCACATCCTCCGTACAGCCCAGATTTAGCCCAGTGTGACTTCTTTCTCTTCCCAAAGTTAAAAATCGATGCTGAATGGACATCGTTTTTACTGCGTAAACATACAGAGGGCTTGTAAACCGCCGAACTTTTACACCTCACGGATAATGACTTCCAATACTGCTACAAATAATGAAGAAAACGCTGGTATCGCTGTGTATCCTCGCAGGGGTATACTTCAAAGGACGATAATATGTAATATATGGTACGTCTTCTAGACA
>JABUQX010047502.1:22500-31923 GCA_015478945.1 Trachelipus rathkii | reverse complement strand
ATCTTAAATGTTAGTAGATTAAAACATCCGAGCAGGAGTTTTTCTAGATTAAAACATCCGAGCAGGAGTTTTTCTAGATTAAAACATCCGAGCAGGAGTTTTTCTAGATTAAAACATCCGAGCAGGAGTTTTTCTAGATTAAAACATCCGAGCAGGAGTTTTTCTAGATTAAAACATCCGAGCAGGAGTTTTTCTAGATTAAAACATCCGAGCAGGAGTTTTTCTAGATTAAAACATCCGAGCAGGAGTTTTTCTAGATTAAAACATCCGAGCAGGAGTTTTTCTAGATTAAAACATCCGAGCAGGAGTTTTTCTATCAAACAATAGACTCTCCTCTCAATAAACAACCCATCATCCTAAGATTGACTTTTGATAAAACATGATGTTCACCCCCCCCCCTACATCAATAATATTACTTCTAGAGCCACACATAAATTAAATATACTGAAAACACCAACTGGAACAAAACTTTGGCCAGTATAAAGAGAACTTCACAATAGCATAGACAATACCTCCATCCCTTTATAAACTTACTCATCACCTGCCTGGTGCCCTCAATATCACAGTCCAAAATTCAGAAATTAAAAACTTTACAAAACCTCTCAAGATAATAATGGGCTACCTTCCCATCACACCTATTCACCCCCTACTAACAGAAACAAAAATCCTCCGTATAAAAGCCCATTTTGAAATGACAGGCTGTCAATTTTATGATAACTCACTCTCTGCGTCAAAAATCACAACAACAACTCCCTGCACCTAAAAAGAAAAAAATTAACCAGCATTATACTATTCTAACATATATACAACATGCTTCTTACCCACCACCAGATACCCCATTATTAAACATTCATACCCAATTAACTAAAGAACGATTTCCGTATATCCAAATAACAGTGTGCTTCAGGCATGTCCACCCGAAATATTCCATACAGAACAAACTTTGGACTGCCAAACACTAGTAATGCTGTCCAATCTCCGCTCTGGGCACCATCCCTTCCTTCACGAATACAAATTTAAAAGTCATGATACACACTCCCCCTAGCTATCAAAGATGTCTCACCCAGACAAACGACGATACAAAACATTTCTTACTAAACAACTCTAAGGACTTAACAAACATTAATGCGACAGCAACATCCGCGATCGGATCTGGACCCAGCCTGCAGTGGTGGTGAAATATCTCGAGGTCTCCTGCTTCTCGTAGGAGGGGAGTGGGGGCAACAGAGTAAGAAGGGTGTAAATATAATATATATATTTATATATATATATATATATATAGTATATATATAGGGTATATATATATATATATATATTTTATATATATATATAGTATATGATATATATATTTATTATATACATATATATAATATATATATATATATATATATATATATTATATATATATATATATATAAATCTATAGATTTATATTATATATTATATAGTCGATTATTTTTATCATTAACTATGGGGTATATATAGTATATATATATATAGTATTTAATAAACATATATATAATATATTAAATGTATTATCTATCAATATAATATATATATATGATTTAAGGTATATATATATATATATATATATATACTATTATATATTATAATATATATATATTATGCTTAGCGCCGTTTCCAGTATGTTGGGAGGTGGAATCATATGTAGTTCATATGAACCACAGTCGTTTATGGGAAGAGGAGTAAAACTAATTGGCCTTCCCAACCCTTTGCAGAATGACATTACCATATGTTGGAACACCATTCTGCAAATAATGATAATGATGCAGGAGTTTAATGTATCTAACTCCTTTCCTTGTATGGCCACTTTAATGAAAATTAAATAGGTACCCCAAAGTTCCATGGTATTTCTATTCTAACCAAATGAATCAATGTTCATCAACCTTTTCAACATATCACCACGACTATCAGAAAAAAACAAAAAAACTCGATCAAAAGCGGACGTCATTCCTCTTATAACCACTCTGAAGAGTATTTGTATCTTCATACAATGACAGTCAGATAATAAAAATAAGAGGGGCAATATTGAGAGAAATTAACAACAAAAGGTTAGATTTCAGAGAGAGAGCAACAACTTGTAATCATTCTATAGATACATTTTTGGCCCCTAGAAACAAAAAAGATTCCACTCCTCAGTTTTTCAGCGCTAGCAGCAAAATTAGCAGAAAATGTGACGAAAAACAAGTTTGAAATAGTTCGAGAAACACAAAGAACAGTAAATATTGCATTCAAACTACACAAGCGCCACTGTTACTGACATCATGAATGCAATGTTACATTCAAATAGTGATGATAAAGATGATCAGCTGTCTGAGAAGATATCAAAATCCGTCAACCAATAAGTCAAAGAGAAACACATTTCCCCTGCCGAAGACCCTCTTGCATGGAGAAGGATGCGTGAGGACAAGTATAATGATCTTTCACAGTTAACGGCGACTTACTTTGCTTGCCTGCCAATCAAGGGAAGGGGTGCTGGTCTGATCTATTATGAAAAACGTAGTAAATTAAATATTCAGAAAGGGCAGGAAAAATTACTATTTTTGAAGTAAAACCTTTCAATAATTTATTTCAACTACTGATTATGTTCTCAACTGCAGTTTTATAAATTAATGGAGGGGTTTCCCCCTTAAGAAGGGGCGAACTTGGGGAAAGAGGTTGGTAGGGTGCGTGTAAGAGTTGGTCCTCGTTCTGCATCCTGGAAACATGAAATTAAATGCATTTTATTTATTCAATTATTCTCGTAAAACAGAAGCAAATATTCGTTCTTATATCGAGTATAAAAAGTGGCACATTACTGGCAATATGTAATATTCGCATAAGAAAAATTATTCGTATTCGTATTCGCGAAGTCAAAAAGGGTTATATAAATATATAACGAACATTAGACGCAACTTCGATACAATCGTTCAAACGGATCTCTGGGCTCGGTCTGCTGTGGTAGCACAATATTTTTGGATCGCCCGCTTCTCGTAGGAGGGGAGCGTGTGCAGCCAAGTAAAGTAAAAGGAAACCATTCAGTGTTGTGTGCATTGAAATCCCCTAAATAGAGAGAGAGGACCTCAGTATTTGGATGAGAAGATGTAACATAATTATGAGAAGTAGCAAGATACTCAAAAAAAGGTGAAAATCTGTTCCATTATCAGAATCAAAGCAGAAGCACAGAATTATTGTAAAAATGAAGAAAAGATTTTACACCATACAACACAGAGCTTACGAGGTTAGAAATTTTCAAGACGTTTTACGGAAGTGATAATGTTTACATACAGTAGGCACATACTCCACCCTTCAGCCGTAAATTATAAAATACTATAGTTTAGGGATGTACCGATAGTATCGGTATCGGTATCGGTATCGGTAGTATCGGCCATTTTTGATGGTATCGGTATCGGTATCGGTTAAAATGGCCGATACTTAGCCGATACTTCTTACTTTTTTGGGTGAAAAATTATGAGAAACTTTTGGATTCAATAATAAATCTAGTTCGATATAGATAGCTAGTACTAAGTTATGTTTTTTTTTTTCCTCGATTTCCTTTTTAACTTAGATTTTTAGCGTTTCTCCAACTTGGTCTTTAGCGTAAAATTTACCTATTTGGACAGCCATTATTATAATTTATACAGATTTATCTTCTACTTTTTTAGTTGATCAATAGTATTTTTTTTTGTACGCAATTTCGTGAGAGCGTGTGAGTGCGTGAGTGTTTTAATCTTTCTGGATTATTCATATTTTAGATATTTGCTGTCTAAATAGGGTTTTATCGTTTTAAAATTTAGGTTCTAGCGTACGAATAAATTTTCCTCATTTCTCCTTTGGTTTTTGTCTATTTGTTTCTGTTTTCTTTTTTTTTTTTTTTTTTTTTTTTTGATTGCGTGTGCGTGTGCGTGTGCGTGTGCGTGTGCGTGTGCGTGTGCGTGTGCGTGTATGATAGCAGATTTCCACAGGCCGTGTGCTTCTTTCTACTTTTACCACATCAATTGGCTTGCCACTCTAACTCTGCATCCAATGGATACTACCCTATATAACTCTAAACCTATTTATTGCTCTTTGTTTCATTGAGACCCAGATGGCTAAGAATCAATCCTTCAAACTCGTTTAATATATCCAAATTATATCTTATTTTATTAATTTCGTCGTTTGTAAGGGTGGGAGTATGTGCCTTTGTTACAATATAAACATTCCTGTATTTAACACCGTCTCGAGAATCTCGAATCTCCTAACTTCGAGTTCTATAGCTTAAAACTCTTTCTTCCTTCTACTACAATATTCTTATGCTTCTGCTACTGTTATCCTAACAGAACAGATTTTTCAGCCTTTTTGTTGTAATTACTTTACTACTTCTCACGAGACTGTTATATTCTCTCATCCAAAAAACTTAGTCCTCTATTTAGGGGGATTTTCAATGTACACAAACTTGATTGTGGGTTCCTCTCGTACTAATTTAGTTGGGAGGAAGCCGAATCATCAGTATTTTCAACGATCTTGAGCAACTGATTAAATATAACCTACACACATTCCGGATCACCACCGAAACCGATTCTTGAACACACTTGACCTATGTTGTCACCACATAGTCCTTCTCTCTATTAACATAGCACCACCTCTTCGCTCCTATCGCGTAAATGCTGACCATAAACCTTTATATCACTTATAACATCTCCATCCTGCCCTATGCGTTTTTCTGGACTTTGAGCGGGCCGGATTGTGCGGGGCAGTGTGGCGTTGGCTTCTACAGCTAACTCATAATTGAAGTGACTCTTTGATTCTTAAGACGCTTCAGGATTCTGCCGATAAAGTGGAACTGTAATTGTTAATGGGATGAGCAGGTTCAATCCTTCTTGGACTAAATCTTTTACTCCTCAAAATCCATGGTTCGATCGTGCTTGTTCCCTGTCCATTCAGGCTAGAGACCATTTACTTATCGGGTGTGGAAAAAATTCTCGTTCACCTATCACTCTTGCCAAATTTCATTCAGCTAGAAATCGTTGCAGGATACTCTTCGACGAGCACACGAGCTGACTTTCATTAACGCAAAATGCGCTGACCTGCCTGCGGTTCTCCTACTGACAAATATCTCTCTGCTCCTTTGCCAAAAACATCTCTAACAACTTCTAAAAATCATCCTTCCTCCTCTTTTTCGCTCTGATGATTCTGTTGTTAATACTCAACTGAACAAGGCCAAATCATTTTCTTCGGCCTCCAATTTTCCTCTAATTCAACCCTGGACGATTCTGGTACTCCTCTTTCCTCCTCCTTCTTTCCTCTCAGGTGTCCTATGCCTTTACCTGTTCATTTCATTTTATTCCTTGCATAAGCTCCTGAAATCTATGAACGTTAGGACAGGCGGGTGGGCCCGGATGGCATTCCTCTCCAGTTTTGAGGAAGTGTGTTACCGTGCTGACCCCACCCCGCGTTCAACTATATTCTCTATGCCTCAATACTAGCACTTTCCTCAGTGTTGGAAAGGCGCACACGTGTGTCAAACCTATTCCGAAAAAAATGATGCTGCTCTGATCCTTCTAACTATCGCCTATAGCTCTTCACTTGTATTCTTCCTAAGATTTTTTGAAACCCCTTCTCAACTCTCACGTCTTAGATCATCTGAATTCTCATTCCCTTCTTTCTGATTACCAGTACGGCTTTTCGATGCTCGAGATATACTTGCATATACTTTCCTATCTTTACTGATTTATGGTTCCACCCTTAGGAACTACGGGGAAGACTTTGTGGTGGCGCTTGACATATCCAAAGCATTTGACCGGTATGGCACGCGTCACTGCCTCCAAGCTCCCCTCTTGGGTTCTCTTTCTTCTCTTTGCTTACTTATGGTCTAGCTTTCTTCAAATGCTCAATGTCGGCTGTTGTGCATGGGGCGACTTCTTTTTTCTGTCAATAGTTATGTTCCTCAGGGTTCTGTTTTATCTAATTCTCTGTATTTCCTGCTTCTTCATTAATGATCTCTTCACCTGCAAATCTAACTCTATCCACTTGTATTTGTCGATGACTCTGACCCTTCATTCTTCAACTCATATCAATTCGGCTCCCCTCTTTTACTTCTAGATTGCCTCTCGTTTTAATCTTTCCGATACTATTCTCGTCGCTGATCTGAATAGAATTTAAGGGTTGGGTCGTCTCAAGCTTGCTGAAATTTAATTTCTTTAAAAAACCCAACTCCTACAAATCTCTCTCCCTAGACACTTAACTTTTCTATCTCTTTCGACGGTTCTCTCGTCTCTTCTGTGGAAATAATTAAACATCCTTGGCCTTAACATAAACAAAAAAATGTTTTGAAACCTCAAATCACAATGGTTGCCAAAGGGCTGCATCAAAGAAACTGGGAGTTATGTTTATAGTGCGAGACTTTTTTCCTCTTCTCAGTATTCCACCTATATAAGGGTCTTCATCCGCCCATGTATGGATTACTGCTCTCATATCTGTGGGGGGGGCTCTGGTTTCATCCGGCTTTTGTGATAGGGTCGAGTCAAAGGCCAAACTATAAAAAACTGTCCTTGTACTTTCTAGTTCCACTTGACCCTTTATATTTGCGGCACGATGTTGGGCTTTATCCCTTTTTCTATAGGTACTGTTAGAGGCAAGTTGCTCGAGGAAACATTCCACTCGCGTACCACCACCTTTACGACGCACCTCGTAGCACAAAGGGGTTGCTGTTCGCACATTTGAGTTTGTTGTCGATGTTAAGTAACTCCAGACTAAGTTGTCGCGGCGGTGTGCTTCTTTCTTTCCTGCCACCTGCTGTTCTGTGGAATTCTCTGGTCGCGATGATCGTGTTGTTGAATGACGTCGAGAGTTTAATTTCCCTCACTTTAAAGCCTGCGACGGTGCTCATCTGCGTAATTTGCGTTAGATGGATTTTGAGGCGTTCAACACCCACGCCTTGAATAGGGTTCTGCCCTGAGCGGCGGTGACAACTGTAAAAAAAATAAATTTAAAATAAAAGGTTCTAATAAGAAATTCCTTAAGCTAGCTGAAACCCCACTAGAATGGCACCTCCGACGGTGAACCACTTCTAGAATGCCTTTAAATAGCATAACGAGGGCTTGCTCACTTGACAAAATAAAAAAAAAAAAAAAAAAAAAAAAGACAGAAAGAAACAGACGCTTATCTGCAACCCTGGCAACAGCACTGATAGTGACGAGGGTGGCTTTTCAGCAAATAAACCTACTGAAAGATGAGGATTTGGAAAGTTAGACTTTGATAAGCTTCATGGCCGAAAATGCATTAAAATCTCATTTCACCTTCAAAGGAATCACACCAGGGAAACTCATCGTAAAAACTGAAGAGACAGTCATCCATCAAGGAGCAAAGATAATTCAAATTGCAGTCTGTGAAAGAGGAGATGAGGCTCTACGAAAACATGAGATGCTGTCTACAAAAGAGAATTCTTTCATGCGGTGGCATGAAAATGGGCCAAGGTTTTTATTATTAACAGCTCTTACAGGCAACTAATATTGGCCTGCCTTCAACAGTCGAGAGAGAAGCGTAATTTCATATGTGTAGGGGAGAATGTAAACACCCCAAAAAGACACAGGCTCTCCAGAAACTAGTAAAAGCTTAATGTTTCTGTATCACAATTTGTGAATTTTTGAATTTGAGTAATGAATGATATCCTATCTTAAAGGAGTATTTTATTTGATTATGTCATGTTTGAGTAAATACACAGAGCGTTTTATTTCGAAGATATTATACAGCTTTTTGGCACTGACATTTAATTGAGTCTCTTCTTTCATTATTGTGTGAGTTGCGCTTTATATTGTAGCTAGTTAAAAGAATCTTCTTGTAAATTTTAATCGATGTAGAAACATAAAAGGGCGTAGTAGGCGAAGCTTGTTGTTAATACTAGCTTGAAAAATGGAATGGAATATTTTTTAAATAAACACAAACATAAAAAAGTTGTTAATTATTATTATTGCAAAAATTCAGCATTAAAGGGACTTGAGGGTGATACCTGATCACCCAGGATTAGAATTTCTGACAACCAAATATGAAGATATAAAATGACAAAATATGTGTTTTGAGCGAGAGATGCGAGATCTGAGTGTGGGCCCTAGGCAGTGCACAAATCTTCTATCTTATTTACATAACAAAGTGTGTGAATTATGTATATTAATAAAGTAGTCGTATCGGATCGGTATTCGGGTATCGTATCGGCCACCTAAGAAAAAAATACAGTATGCGGTTAATCCCGGGATTATCGCGGAGGGTCCGGGGGGGGGGGCTTTTTCTTTTTTTTTTTCTGGTATCGGTACATCCCTACTATATAGAACATGCTTTAAAAAAATATAAGATTGGAATCCTCTTAGCTATCTGGGGTCTCAGACAAGAATAAGTAGGAAAAATAGTTTGAGTCTTATTCAGAGATGTCGTGGAGTGGTTCTAGAGCGTTGGCACGGGACGTCAATCGTTGGGATAAATTTATAGACAAAAGCCCATGCCTGCGCCAAAATGCCATTTACAAACAACAATCAGGAGCACACAAAAACAATTAGACAGCAACCTAAACTCGAATAAATACAAAAATCATTGCTGGAACATGGAATTACTTTGAAAATATTTAATTAAAATTAAGTATATAGGTAGTAGGTATAGTGATGATGGAGTAGAGTATATATGATATATATTATATATATATATATATAATATATAAGTATTATTAGGTATTGCGATGAGTGAGGGTATATATATATATATATATATATAATATTTATATATATAATATATATATGAGACGAGTCCAAAAGAAAGTGTACTGATTGTTGTAATTAAATGTCTAGAAGACGTACCATATTTTACATATTATCGTCCTTTGAAGTATACCCCTGCGAGGATACACAGCGACACCAGCGTTTTCTTCATTGTTGTAGCAGTATTGGTGAATCGATGTGATCCGTGTGAGGGAAATTCGGCGGTCACAGCCCTCTGTATGTTTTCCGCAGTCCAAAAACGATGTCCCTTCAACTTCGATTTTAACTTTGGGAAGAGAAAAAAGTCACACTGGGCTAAATCTGGGCTGTACGGAGGATGTGGAAGTGTGGGAATGTTCTTCATTGGCAGAAACTCTGATTGATAGAGCCATGTTAGCTGACGCATTGTCCTGGTGAAGCACCCAATCGCCTGCAACGTCCGCTCGTACTCGTTGGACCCGTCTGTGAAGTCGTTTTAAGATCTCCATGTAGACGGCGATATTAACTGTCATTCCTAGAGCTAAAAATTCTTTGTGGGCAATACCACGACTGTCCAAAAACACGATAATCAACGTTTTAAAATTTGATCAACTCTTGTGGGCTTTCTTCGGGTGTGGAGAATTTTTCGTGCCACTCTTGACTCTTCCGTTTTGTCTCTGGGTCGTACTCGAAAACCCATGTTACATCTCCTGTTATGACT
>JABUQX010047502.1:0-10000 GCA_015478945.1 Trachelipus rathkii | reverse complement strand
GGGACACTATTGTTCCTCGTACACCTATATAAATGATTTAGACCAAGGACTTAAATGTAAGGTTTCTAAGTTTGCAGATCATACCAAAGTGGCTACCTCAGTAAGGGATAGTGATGGATGTATAAAGATTCAAAATGATCTTGATAAACTTCTTGGGTGGGCAGATAAGTGGCAAGTGAGTTTTAATAGTAAAAAGTGTAAGGTTCTTCACCTGGGTTACTCAAAAGTTTTAACTACAATTTGAATGGAGATTGGTTTGAGTCTGTGGACCAAGAAAAAGATTTAGGTGTGATAATAAGCAGTAATTTGAAAGTAGCTAATCAGTGATTGGAAACAAGGAATAAAGCTAATAAGAAGTTATAAGTAAACTGTATAATAGATAAGTTAGGCCAGTATTAGAGTATTGTGCACAAGTTTGGACCTCTTATTTAAGGAAAGACATAGATATGCTAGAAAGAATGCAAGGTTGAGCAACAAGGATGATTTCAGGGTTTTAGGGTAAGAACTATGAGGAGAGGTTGAAGGAGTTAGGAATGTTTTCTGTAAAAAGGCAATTTCTCAGAGGGGACATGATACAAGTCTACAAAATACTTACATATATTGATAAACAGAGACCAATAAATTCTTCACAGTAGACCACAGATGGGAGACTAAGGGGCACAGTAAGAAAATTATGATGGCTTACCATCTTGATATAAGAGAGCAATTATTCAGTAATAGGGTTGTTGATATTTGGAATGGTTTGACACAGGAGGCTGTTGAGTGACTCGATTGCAACATTTACGAAAAGATTGAATGGGTATATGGATGGTTTGGGTATCATATAGTATACCTTGACTAAACCAAATTGACTGGTTTTTAGTTACAGTAGTTATTAAGGTTAAACTGCATGTTATGACTACAGCAAAGTTATTAAAGCTTGGAGTGTGGTTAGCATGTAATTTAGCTATAGTTTTTTCATTTAGTTGTAGACTTTGTGTATACTATGTAAGTTATTGACAAGCCCTAGGATGCCTGTGGATTTGCATGAGCATGTTTGGTGATTGGTTTTATTAGCTTGACTGGGACAGTCTCAATAGGCCCATGTGGCTTCTTAGTTCTTACTGTCTCTTTACTTCTAATGTTCTAATGTTCTTTTGAAAAATGGTTAATTTAATATTAATGTTGTTATTAATGATTTATTCATTGTTAAAACTCAAATTTTATTATGGGTAGGTAATGCTTTAAAAATAAAAGTTTTTCAACCATATCTCTATGAAGTTGGGCATGTGTCTGTCTTTATAGATATGCCCAGCACCACTGAAAAGTTGTTCACTAGCAACACTGCAAGGAGGGCAACTTATGAATGTACAAGCAACTGTTGACAAATCTGAATACTCATTGCTTTTATACTTCCACCATTTTAAGGCATCTTTCTGTGGACTCTGTCTTCTTTCTCTATGATACTTTTCCGTGAAGTCCAGTGATGTGCTGCTTGCGATATCAGGGTTCACACTGAAATTTTGAATTTGATTTCCCTGACTTTCCCTGACCTTCCCTGACCAAATTCGCAAATTTTCCCTGACCAGCGTGTTCGTTACTTTTGGCGTATAAAATATCTATTAATCATTATTGCAGCCTATTTACTCAGTTCATACATTAAATTATTGAAAATTTACTTTAGAAACTGTTCATCATCATGGATGAATTTTAAAAATATATTTTTTTTTAGTAATCAGCCTATACCTTCCCCATCTCCGTCCAACGCACTCCTTTTTTTTTTTTTTTCCAAAAGTAAACAGTTTTATTTATACAAAAAGGAAATAAATTAAAAGCTTACATTAATGGACTAGGTGACTAACGTCCACTGTGATCACAAAGTTCTAAATGGAGATTTAGGTTAACTTTTCTTCTCAAGCATTCTGAAATTTTGATTTTAAGCGTCTTCTTCTGTCAAAGCTTTCAGTTTTGACATCTTTCTCTGCTCTTCAAGTTTATAGATCTGTATGGATAATTTTCTTTTTTCAACCTTTTTATTCTCTTCTTCTTTTTGGTTCTGTTTTGACTTTTTGAGATGTTCTTCATATCTCCTATGGGCAGGTCTTACATTTGTCAACATTTTTTAAGTGATAGGAGCTTTATGAATACTTCATGAGATCTTATAGCATTGTGCACTGTTCTTTGAGAAATTAGACTATGTTCTTTCATATTCTCCACTAAAATTGCTTATTTATAGAAAAGACCCTCCTTCAACTGGTGCGCATTTCCATGCGAAAATATCGTTCCTAATTTAATATATTTGCCACCAATTTCCACATAACATTGATGTCCAATGGTACTATTAGAAGAAAAAAAGACTAATCAAAGTCTCTTAGAAAGATCAGATCACCATCCAAAAATTATTTTGAAATTTTAATTCAGAGGTAGAAAAGCTTCACTACAAAAGAGAGTGTATGCGCTTTTGCTTTCTTAGAAATATAGGGAGCAGGTCCATAGTTAATCACATATTTACATTTTCATCGGCCCGAATTTTAAAAGTTGAAGCATACCGCCAACTTACCTGGAAACATTTAATTTAAAATGTTTCCCTATTATCTTCACACGAGTTTAAAAGATATTTTATCATCACCACCTTAATGCCCATTACATTTCAGATCCTGTAACATTCACTTTAATGCAAAAAGATTTGAAACTGATTGATAAACTATATTTTGCGTTAGTTATTAATAGAAACACTCAGGGTCATTTACAAACGGTTGAGTATGATTAGAAGTTGATGGAATGGCATAATTTTCAGGGCACACACTTTCACTAATATTTGTATTTTTAGAACACATAACGAAAAAGTTTTTCAATGATGGTTGGTCCTGCTGAGTTTTGATTAAATTCAAATGAGTTTCCATCTTGAATATGAAACTTCGGCTTGGCGCCCCATGTTAGATAGATCAAAGTTCTTTTCACATACTTTACAGTATGCCTTTTAACTATCAGGTCCTTTACCCAACCACCAGATAAACTGTGGGTTTCAGTTTGGACGGTCCAACCAACTGCGTCGTTAGAGTTAGTTTTTTTGTTTTGAAATCATTTTATAAATAAATAATAAATACCTTCACTGCACAAAACTCCAAAAATCCACTTCTTTCAAAACCTCAAAAAAAAAAAAAAAAACACCTTAAAAAGTTATAAATCCCTAAAAAGAAAAAGATATAAACAGATTAATTCATAAGCCATAACACAGTCTAAAACACATCCATACACCAATCACCTTCAAATCAAAAGGATGAATTTGGAACAACCTCTACGAACAGAATAGAAAGAATAGTAGGTAATAGTGAACTAAAAATAGAAAGAAACAGGATAGAAGTATATTTATGGAATGTCATTCCTCGCCCAACCTTTTCATTCACTTATTCAAAATTTTACATCTCTTATTCCACCAATTATACAGAAGGAAAAAAAATATTCATAAAAATATAGCAACTTGGTCCATGGATCATTCTTCATATGTTTTGAAATTTTAAAATTTCCCTGACTTTTTTGGAATTTCAGGGAATTTCCCTGACTTTCAGCATATCTTAAAACGTTTCCCTGACTTTCCCTGACCAATTTTTTTTTCCCTGACTTTCCCTGACCTTCCCTGACTTTCCAGAAAGTGTGAACCCTGGATATTCTCCTCTTCATTGTCATACTCTATTGGAAGGAAGAATTATACTCAGAGTCTCAGTTAGCGATGCATGTATACATTGCTGAACAATCTTTCTTTCATTTTCTTTCTGGTTCAGCATCCCATAAATATTTAATTTCCAATTTCATGTTGTCACAAAGCTGAGTTAAAGAATATTTTACATGATCAGTAATTTGTGTAGACAAGAAAAATCTACCCTTATATCTTGGGTTAAGATGTCACTACTTTATACATATCCTCATTTTCAAGTCCATTAAATCTTCTATTAAGTTTGGCCTCCAAAGTTTGCATCATGTAACTAATCATTTGCTTTCTCTTCTCATAATCCTCAAGCAATGATGTCATAAAGCTGAGCTAGAGATTATTTTACTTGATCAGTTGTTTGGGCAGGCAAGGAAAATTTACCCTTTACCTTTGATACTACAAATACTCATTTTCAAGTCTATTAAATCTTCTGTTAAGTTTGGCTTTCAAAGTTTGTGTCATTTAACTAATCACTTGATTTCCCTACTCATAATCTTCAAGCAATGATGATGATTGTTTAGATGTTTCAGATATATCACAGTTTTCTCAAGAGCAGTTTTAAGGCAAACTATAAAAGGTGTGTCATCCCAATTGTCAAATATCTGATCGCTAAGCTTTTTGTAAATTTCTTTGAAAAGGATCTTAGATATTTCCCACAAAAAAAAAATTATCCAACAAAAATTATAAAAAAAGGTTTTTTTTGGATTTGTAGCAGCATACAAACAAAGCAACTATTTCAATTCTTTGGTTCTTTTCAACATATGCAAAGGGCTATTTCATCTTGTAGGTGAATCCTGTACAATGCTTTTCTTTAGTTCTTCTTGATCCATGGTTGAATGATAGAAATGAGTGGCAATTGTGCAACATTTGATAATGAGGTTGCTTAATTCCTTTTGTGAGTCTATTCCACTTTTAATTCTTAATTGAATTGTATGTGTGCTGTACAATCCAAGTTATTTAGCCCAGAAAGGAAAAGTACTTTTTCCATGCTTGCTCCAGAATCACACATTACACAATGAATGCTTGCTCTTTCAAAGTTCCATTTTTCCAACATTTCATCAAATTTTCATGAAGTCTTTTCCTGTGTCCTGATCTTCTGAAGATACAGTACCTAATAAAAAATTTATTCTCTCAAACTTCTTACTGGTAGTATTTACAGCCAGGCTCGGTAGTGACAACCTAGCCCCCGTAGTTACCCGGAAGGCCGATAGACCCTGACTCCTGCCATCAGTGCGGTATACCCTTAGGGTATTCTTTAGTTAAAAAACAAAAACAAAATTTACTAGAAAGTCTTTATTTTAACGAGTAACGTAAGCATCTGACATTACATCAGTAGTGAAAACAAATTTATTGTATTGATTTATTTCATTAATTAGGTTTTATTTTATTGAAAGTGATTCAAATATTTCATTGCATATCAGGGATGAGTACAGAATCCATTGCATCAGTTTGAATTGCAGAACACCTGCAATAATGAATCCAAAATCTTCCACATGTCTGAATGGTAGATCATCCATCACTATCATTTCAGATAGCTAGGTATATGTTTATCCACTCTCTAAGATTTGCTATCATTTGTATCTCAATGTATTGTAGCATGAAAATACTCTTGAATATTAGATTTCATATTTTGAGCAGCATTTTTTTTTTCTTTTTTTCTTTATCCTCTTTTTGGCCTGCTTCTTTATCAGTTACATCTTTAAACTGCTCTTTGTGAATCAATCTTAAATGGTTTTTCAGTGGTCATTTATCATCCTTTCCTGGAATTTGTATTAGCTCAAAGAGAACATTTTATAGTCATCAGGCTCTTCCATGAAGTATTTACACACAACACTTTTCTTTGACATCATAATATTATACATAGACAAGAAAGTTAGGTAATTTTTAGCACTTCAAAACAATAAAACCACTAATAAAAGGCGTTTTGTATAACCAAATATGAAACATAAAAGAGACTGCTCACAGTGCCTCAATCTACGATGATAAAAAGGAGAAAAAAAAGTTTCTAGAATTTGGTAGAAATACCAGTTAACCAACTGACCTAAACATTTGCCAATACTACAATGATAATGACACTAATAGTTGCATGAATATAAATTTGATTCCTCAGAATTACATTATATTTTTACTCTGTAGAAACTACGGTACAAACACAAGACAAACAAAGGAATTAAGAAAAGTCTAATTAAGCACAGAAAAGCACTTTTCTACAATAAATATATATACCAAACACTAAAATTTTACTAAAAATAGTAAGATATATACCATACTCTCAATATTTTTATCATTTCTGAGACTGACAGGGTTACCAACAGAAGGTATATATAAAAAATAATAATTGGGGATTAAAATTATTTATTTTCTGATTCATTTAGAAGAATAAGTGAAATGAAAGTATATATATATATATATATATATATATATATATATATATATATATATATATATATATAAATATATATAAAAATATATATGACTATATATATGTAAATATTTATATAAATATATAAATGGTATATATATATATACTGGGTATATATATATATATATATATATATATATATATATATATATATATATATATATATATATATATATATATATATATATATATATATATATATATATATATATATATATATATATATATATATATATATATATACTAAAAGCTTTAACAATAGAAATGCGACTTTATAAAGTCAAATTCATCCACAAAATTCTTAAATTTTTGAAAAGATATCAATGAAATGAATTTATTAAGATTGGTAAGTTTGATGAGGTTACTCTCTAACTTGTGTTAAAAATTATCAAAAAGGAATTGCTAAATTACTTTAGGTCTTTTTTCCTTTTATATTGATTTTGACACTTTGCATGCTCAATACCTACTTTACTAAACAGAAAGCAGAAGTTTTGTCGCAGCTTTTAAAATACTTGAAAATTTTTCATCAGTTTGCGTGAAAACCTTTCAAAAAAGCATCATATTTTTAATATGATTAAAAGCAGCTGCTGATAATAATGATGAAGACTGCAATGTGGAACATAATTGAAGTAAAGAAAATAAATTTGAAGCTATAAATAAACTTATAACCAATTCGCTTATGACTGCAAATTTCAAAAGATTTGAGGTTTTAGAAGAAAGTTCAATGTCTTAATTAATTTCAAGCTCTACTAAAGCTTCAACAATTATTTAAAAACCTTTTCTAAATTATAACTATCTAACGTAACTTTCCACTCTGTTTTGTGTTAGTTTTGTTCATTTAATCTCGGGTGGAAATATTTATCTTTCTTATTTTTCCTATTAAAATAGTTCTCTGCCTTGGTGATCTCAATGAATATACAATGCCCCTGGAAATTTTTGATGGCTTGAATAACTCAAACTTCTCTTCATTGCTGTTGCACCATCATATCGCTGTTCAATTTAAAAAGTCATTATTTATTTTAACCCTCATAGTATTGTTTTTACTAGAAATTCTCCTTTTGTGTTTCAACAGTCACTAAATCTAAGAAATATTCACAAACCACAAATTCGTTCTCTGCATTCTTTTAACAGGTAAAGGTATAGCACAGGTCTCCACATATTTTCTGAAAAAATTCGAAGTCCAAAATCAATATATATATATATATATATATATATATATATATATATATATATATATATATATATATATATATATATATATATATATATATATATATATATATATATATATATATATATATATATATATATATATATATATATATATATAATATAATATATATTAGCCTAATAATATATAGGTAATACTGTAGACAGCGACCCACACATTTTGAGACAAAAAATTTTCTGTTCGTATACATCCAAGTTCCAGAAAGGCTAAGTTGTTTTTAAGAAAATTAGTGGCAAGCTTCTGGAATTATGCCAGAAGCTTGCCACTAAACAATTTTCTTAAAAAACCTAACTTAACTTAACTTTTCTGAACTTAGAAAATTTTCGGTCTAAAAATGTGTGGGTCTCTGTCTACAGTATTACCTAATATATAATATAATAACCTATAATACTAATATATCGACCTATATATACATATCGATATATTGATTTTAGGCAGAATTTTTTCAGCAAAAATATGTGGAGTCCTGTGCTATACCTTTACCCTATTAATATATAGCTACTCTTAATTTGCTTTATTTTAATTTTTATTATAAATTAAAATTACAAAACTCAAACCATTAAAATTTTTCATATAGCTACCGTAAATAATTTTAGGGGGTTTAAGACCCCTGAAGAAACCCCCCCCATGGCTACAGTCTTACTATAATCTATAAGGTTCAATATCTTAATCCATCTCAATCTCCTCTAGAGCTGTTCGCCATGGTTACCTAAAATCAGGGTTGGTAAAAAGCCATGGATAATTGGCTTTTTGACTATGGTTAATTGGCTATTTGACCCTTATTATGAAAAAATTATAAGGGTCAAATAGCCAATAAGCCAAAAATTTATGGCTTTTTGCCAACTCTGCCTAAAATAGGGCCTAGTTATTTTCACTGAACAAATAAAGTTTCTATTCTACATGAATGTGAACAGCACAAATAAACATACATTGTCGTTGTATTTTTTAGACAATTTGAACTCCTCCAAATATTTTCTTCATCGCTGCTACACCATCAAATCTTTGTCTGATTAGATTGTTACTATTTATTTCAATATTTGTATACAGTATTGCCTCTGCTAGAGATCTTTCTTTGTGCTTTCAACAAATACTAAACCTGAGAAATCTTCAAGAACTATAAATATATTTTCCTAATTTCTATTAATATATATTCTTAAACAGCTTTTATTATTATTATTATTATTATTATTATTATTATTATTATTATTATTATTAATTAAAATTAAGTTTTAAGTCATCAAAATATTTTTTGATAATCGAAATAATTTCAGGGATAAGGGTTTCAAAGCCCTCAAACTCCCCTGATATATATATATATATATATATATATATATATATATATATATATATATATATATATATATATATATATATATATATATATATATATATATATATATATATATATATATATATTTTTTTTATTTATTTCTGCAAATGAATTGGACACAAAAGCATATCGGTATGGGTAGATATCCTTATGTTTAACAAATCATATAGAATAGGGGCATTTTATAGACCTCCTGGCCAGAGTCAAGAATTAGACTCAGAAATTGTAAAAGAAATTGAGACAGCATGCCACAGTAAAGAAAAAGGTATAGTCATAATGGGTGATTTTAATTTTCCTGGCATTAAATGGGATTCCTTGTCTAATACTGGACCATAGTAGTTCAGTATTTATAAATTGTATACTAGATAACTTTTTGTGCCAGATGGTCCATGAACCCACAAGACACGATGCACTATTAGACTTAATATTAACTAACGATGAAAGTATAGTGGATGAGGTTAGAGTTGAGGAGAATTTGGGACTTAGTGACCATAATATAATTAGATTTAATATGAATGTGATATCTGGGCCCAAATTGCAAGTTAATAAGGAAAGGACCTTAGATTTCCGAAATGGTGATTTTACCAAATTACGAGGACATGCTTAGTACAACTAACTGGGATAAAGAGTTTAAAGACCAAAACTGTTTTATCATGGGAACATTTTAAGCAAATTTTAATGAATATTCAGTCAGTATGTTTTGAAGATAAACGAAATAGTGTATAAGAGAAAACCTGTTTGGTGGAATAAAAAGATTGGAGAAAAAATTAATGAAAAGAGATGTTTGGTAAAATATTCAAGGGTAGTAATAGGGAAGATGATTTAGAAAATTATAGGAAAATAAAAACCAACTTAACCAGTGAATAAGGAAGGCAAAAAGAGAGGCAGAAATTAATTTAGCAAGGAATAGTAATAAGAACCCGAAGAAGTTTTTTTAGCTTTTATAAATTTAAAAGAAAGGCAAAGAGAGAGGCAGAAATTAAAATTGATCAAAATTTAGTGAGTTCAGATAAGGAGTTGGTCAACATTTTCAATGCTTATTTTGCTTCAGTGTTTACTGAGGAAAGATTAGATAATAAATTGGAGACTAATAGTTCTTGTATGCATGTAACAAATAGACTTACAGAATTTGAATTTGACGTAAAAGATATTAAACGCTTATTAGACCATATTGATCCAGGTAAAGCTGCAGGGCCTGATGGGATATATGGTAGAATTCTGAAAGAGGGTAGTATCAGCATTGCAAAGGCACTGAATTTGATTTTTAAGCGATCTATAACATTTGGTGAGGTACCAGATGACTGGAAAACAGAGCATGTTGTGCCGCAG
>JABUQX010047501.1:32500-37500 GCA_015478945.1 Trachelipus rathkii | reverse complement strand
AATAATATAAACAATTTTATACTCTAAATTCACAAATATGATATTCGCTAATCGCTTTGAAAAATTGAAAAGTTTATTTAATCGCTATTATTCTTACACTTTTTGTTTCAATTTTACATAATCTTTTATATTTAATATATATATATATATATATATATATATATATATATATATATATATATATATATATATATATATATATATATATATATATATATATATATATATATATATATATATATATATATATATATGTATATAATAATATATATATATATATATATATATATATATATATATATATATATATATATATATATATATATATATATATAACTATATATTTATATTTTATATATATATATATATATATATATATATATATATATATATATATATATATATATATGGTATTAAATCACAGTGTTAGGGTTCGAGTTTTATTCCCCTCAATATATTGAGTTATAATTATCTTACCCCCTTCAAACTTGGTACTGCTAATGCTGGTGGTGTCACCTCGTCGTAGACGAGGTTACTTATCCCTGCACCCCTGTATCCTTGTATTCCTTTCAAACCTGGCAACCCCTCTTTTGATGAAGTAACCTTATAGTTTTGGTGCTTAAATTTTGAACTTTCGCTGAAAATTTTCAATCTAATTTATTAAAATAAGCATATATATATATATATATATATATATATATACTATATATATATATATATATATATATATATATATATATATATATATATATATATATATATATATATATATATATATATATATATATATATATATATATATATATATATATATATGGTATTGGGTCATAGGATTAGGGTTCGAGTCTTTATTCTCGAATTCTAGTGATCGTATCCCAATCAAACTTGCTATCCTTATTTCTGGTTGTGTATCCTCGCTGAGTCGAAGTTTCACGCCGCTGCATCCCCGTAGGGAATGCTGAGCCCCCAAACTTGGCTATGGTTATAGCTATGTGGAAAATAAGACCCCGATATCCTTCTTCGTAGAAATAGAAGGAGTTAGATCATGAGTAGGCTCACGAGACGGAGTACTGAGCCGGAGCCGGAGCCGGAGCCGGAGCCGGAGCCGGAGCCGGAGCCGAAGTCGGAGCTGGAGCCGAATCTTGAAATAATCATATAATGGGTCAAATGAGATATCTTTTCCTATGTTGTCGAACCCGTAGAACTTGATTTTGAGGGTTTTAAGCTCCTACGGAGTGTCTGAGATCCCCGGGATGGGCTCCCAGAAGAAAAAAAGAAGAAAAATTAAAGCACAGAGTTCATAGCAGAGGAAGAAGGCAGCGTCAGAGAAGGCTCGAACAGGGGCGACCCTGCGCTAAACCGATGTGTGCACCCGCATGTGCAATATTGTGACATTATACTGTTTTCTACGGTTTTAATAATATTCTTTACAAACAAGCACATTTATATTTTTAATTTTTTTTCTAAACTTTAAGCGTTAACTATAATATTTTGAGTACATCATTTTCTTTTAACCTTAAACATTTATATTATCAAATTTTCTTTTGCAAAAATAAACTATTATATTTTCTTTTGTTTAAAGTTTAGTTTTTTTTAATTAAAAATACCAATTAATCAACAAATCAATATACTAAAACTCTAATCAACCACACACCCACCCCTTCCTTGTCATTTGTGATCTATTGATGAAGTAATAAAAGTCATATCTAAACACATATTGTGCAAACTTAACATGAAAATATATTCTTTGCATGAACATTACATAAAATAATTAAAAATATTTTGTTTTTACTAAATTTTATTAAAAATATCAATAAATCATTAGATCAAGCGCTGATCTATTGACCAAGTGATTAAAGTAATTTTTGAACCTTCATTTTGTATAAACTTAACATGAAAATATGTTCTTAGTATGAACATTACATAAAGTTATTAAAAATATTTTGTTTTTATTTGAATATTCATTTTGTATAACATAACATTAAAAATATATGAAATTTATTTTTAGTTACATTTAGAGACTTTGTATCTTCTTTGAAATTGAAACAGTTCATTCCTAAGCCGTAACCTTGGCATAGCCAAGGTTCCGAGTCCGTGCACCCCTGCAAGGGTGCTACACCATTAAGTTGGTTATGGTTAAGGGTTCGTTAAAATTAACTACAAAATAATGTCAATATATATATATATATATATATATATATATATATATATATATATATATATAATATATATATATATATATATATATATATATATATATTATATATATTATAAAAATATAAAATATAATATATATATATATATATATATATATACTATACTTGTATAACGTATGTTACGGTCAAAGCATATGTAAGGGATGTCCGAGTGCGAATATATATAATATATTTTTAATATTTGCGAAAGTCAATGCGTATATTTAAAAAAAAATAAAAATATATATATATATATATATATATATATATATATATATATATATATATATATATATATATATATATATATATATATATATATATATTATATTATATATATACAAAACACCATATCCCGCATAGCTGCAGGGTGGTGTTGGTGGCTGACAAGTTTTCAGGCTCATCGTCACCATTCAGGAAAAGAAACATATGATAGAAGGGGGTTTTCAGCCCCTTGCTATCATGCGAAGAGAATTAAGATATTTTCTTCCTATGACTCGACAACTTCGCGAAACGCGGCTTCAGTTTTTCTACATAAAGACTAAAGTTTCAAGTTTCTTTCATTTTATTTTTATAATTTTGCATTTTATTCAAAATAATTAAAAGAAATGTAGTCGAAAAAAATGTTGATTCTTCATCTTAGATTTTAAATAATAATTTAAAAATAAATACTTTAAAATTTTTAAATTCCGATTCATTAATATAATTTTTTACTTGTTACTGAAACTTTAAACCCAAATGTATTCTCTTCTTAAAATTTAATTTACAAAGTATTTTAGTACTTTCCTCCTCATGTTTACATCTTCTCTTCAATATATAACCCTTCAAGATTTTCCATATTCTTCTGAATCTTCCTTCTAATACTTCTCTTCTAGTTTCCACCGCGTCCACATTCGATGACAGCGAATGACTATGATGACTACTACTACTACTACTACTACTACTACTACTACTACTACTACTACTATTACTATACTACTACTACTACTATAATAAATATTTCTCATGTATATAGTATACATGTATCAAACACCCCCACCCCACCCCCCCTACATATATATATATAGTATATATATATATTATATATATATATATATTTTATTATATATTATAATATATATATATATATAATTTATATATATATTATTATATTATGTGTGTGTGCTGTGTGTGTGTGTGTGTGTGTGTGGTATGTGTGTGTGTGTGGTTTAGTACAATGTATACTCTCTACATGAGAACTATTATTAATATTCGTTAGTTGGTTTTGTAGTAGTTATGTAGGGTAATACATAGTAAGTAATTTTGTAGTAGTCATCATAGTCATCCATACAGGAATATCGTTAATATTATATTTAAAATATATTCTCCTATTGAAATATGAACTTTAATAATTTGTAGATTCCTGATATTTTTTTCAAGTAGAACATATATATTTTTATTTTATTATCATATTTGTTTTTCTATAACCTTTTCTATGCTTTGAAAGCACAATAACTTTAATATTTAAATATATTTTTCATTAAACTACGGCTTTTAGTAATTTGTATACTGCATTTTTCCTTTCAAGTGAAACATTTATATTTTTTATGTCTTTTTTATATTAGCCGATTTTAATTTTGAACGTTAACCTTATTATTTTCTTTTCAAAAGCAAGCTATTATTGTATTCTAAGCTGTGACATTATATTTAATTCATCATTGTCTTTTAAACCCACCATTTATATTTTCAATTTATTTTCATTTTTATGTGACTTTAATTAACTTATACTATTTTCTAAAACTCTAAGATATTCCAAACATGACTTCTAAAACATGTACAAAATGAAAATCATGACAACAAAGCATGTTCCGCTTTAAAAACTCTGTTGTAATCAATTGTACGTTCCCTCTTCATAGTATGATAACAATATTTTAATGTATTACAAACTCAAATGTTGTTTTAGAACGACATTTAACAATAGTAATATTCTAATAAATACCTAATTAAATTTCACGTAAGCCTGACCGCATCTAATTCTAATAAACTTCGAATCAATGCTAACATTAACAAAGAATCCCTGCCTATCAAATAGTAACTATCCGCTAAATTTGCTCAATAAACTTAAATACTGACTCTAGTTTGTTTTCCTAATCGTATCGATAACTATCAGTTAATCTAACATCAACATAGTAATATCTTTACAAAATTTATCATGATCTACCCTATCTAACGTACGGAATTATGAATTACTGCTAACCTAAACCAAGTTTTTATTATTAATAAAGCGTAAACATAGCAATATCTGATCTGAAGGAATTTAACTATCCTTCTAACATACCTTAAGTATGTAATAAAATGATTTTCAAGGACACGGTTGCGTCGTTAAATATCCATAATAACATAACAAATCACCTGCCTAACTAGCAACGTAACTTAACATATCGTATCTACCATATGGAACTATGAATAAATACCAATGTCTCTCAAGTTCCAACAAATCAATACTGTTATCATAAGAATGACATTATCGACAAATAAACATAATATCTGACCAATACAACATAAAATACATTCCTAACGTAACAAGGTAACTTAACATTTACACCTTAAATCATCATAACCTACCATAACTGAACATTACCAGCATATCTAACATACTAAATTATGAGCAATTGCTAACATTAACAAATTGCCAAAACCTATCAAAGACACTAATATTTGGAACTATGAATAATTTCTGAAACCTAACTATCATTAAGCAACAAAACCTAACCTACCCTACTTCTTCTATCATATCATGAGCAGATAACGTAGTAATATCTAACC
>JABUQX010047501.1:5000-22500 GCA_015478945.1 Trachelipus rathkii | reverse complement strand
ATATATATATATATATATATATATATAATATTATTATATTATATATATTATATTATATATATTATATATAATATATATACTATAACATTTCTGCCTGTCTGTGGCAACATCAGAATGTAACTAAGAGATGCCAATTGCAGCAATATAAACAATTTTATAGGCTAAATTCTCACGTCCAACAATCTCCGCTATTCGATTTGAGCACGAAACAGTCACCTTTTTTAATGGATTGAAAAATAGACATTATCTAATCGTAATGATTCTTACACGTTTTGCTTCAATTTTACATAATCTTTGATATTTATTGCAATATTTTCTTTAATTTGACCAATTTTCGCAATTTTTTTTCATCGTATCATTAAGTATAACATTTTTAAAAGATCAATCGTTTCTATAATGTTAACTCGTGCTAAGCACGAGCAGCACGAGTATAAGAGTCGCCTCTGATTATATATATATATATATATATATATATTAAAGATATTATGTGCATATATATATATATATATATTATATATATATATATATATATATATATATAAATATATATATATATATTATATATATATATTATAGATATATATAACCACATTTTCTTACACTAAGCAAAGTTTATGTAACATTAAAATTATGTGAATCAAAATAAAAATAAAAATATAAATACATATATAAAATATAAAGACACATAAAGACAGTAAAAAAATGTTAATATAAATCCAATTTAAAAGTATCTTTTTTGGCGAGCCAAGGAATACTTCAACTCTCTGGAAAGCTTATTGAAATTTAAAGATAAGAAGTAGAAAATGGTCTCCATCTCCATCAGAGAGACTTACGAAGGATCTTCATCTTCATGCATAAAATTTTAAAAGGGAAGGCAAGGTAGCAATCTTCTCTTACAACACCATAAGAAAGTTGACATTTCAAGAAGACTTTCGGATTGAAAGTTTGTTGAAGATATAAAAGATTCGTTTGATCTTCTTCTTCAGAGATTGTATAAGATCTTCTATCTTGCTGAAGGTCTTGGTAAGAAAACGGATGTTCGGAACGGGATGTTCAGTCCAACTTGTTCTTTTTGTGGATCCAGGATTGCCTGTTTTTTTAGTTTTGATTTTTTTCTGCAAAATTTCTCTTATAAATTCTTATTATTTAACGGAAGCTTAATAACTGAGTTAATGGTTGTATGGGTTTGATACGAAGTGATGTTTATAGGGTAGTGTATATATTATATGTATATTTATATTATATTAAATATATATATTATATATATATATATATAAAAGTAATTTAATATGTAGGAGCCTATGTATAGTGGTGTGTGTGTATAAGGTTAAGTGAGGTGAGTATCATGATTTTGTAGTATATATGTATATATATATATATATATATAATATATATATATATAATAATATATATATATAATGTATGTATATTATATATATAATTTTTATATATATAGTTATATATATATAATATATATATATATATATATATATATATTAGATATATATATATATATATATATATAATAGAGAGAAGAGAAGAGGAGAGGAGGAATAAGAATGTTAACAGTGACTGGTGGAATGCAGATGTATGCAAACGGTAAAAAAAAAAAAAAAAAAAAAAAAAAAGGGGGTTGAAAAAAAAAGAAAATGAAGAAGGTTTAAAAAAAAAGATGTTTGGAATTATTATTTGGAAAGAGGAAAAAAACGGAATATTTAAAAGAAACATACGTAGGAGGAAAAAAAGTGGTTATAGATGAACAGTTTGAAGGAGGATAAATGGAGACTACAAGGAATAGGAAATCTCTTCTGGAAGGAAGCGCGAAAGGTTAAGATGAGAATAGGGGGATCTGATTAGACTAATGAATAGGATAGGTGCTTTCGTAACTGGATGAAATTGGATTGTGACTGGATTTGTGGAGGGGAACACTTTCGAAAAATCTGCAATAACAATTGGGCAGTAATAAAAAGGTGATAGTGAATGTGTTGTGGGTTTGATGGTGTAAGATGGAATAGGTATTTTGGGGATGAGGTTAGAGTGAGAAAGTTGAAGAATGGTAAATGTGCAGGTATCATTAATGAAATTACTGGTGAAATGATCAAAAATGAGGACGAGGTGGTGATTGATTGGATTTGAGAAGTTATGTTAACAAAGCGTTTTTGGAGGGCATAGCTATAGTCCCGAGGATTGGAGGAGAGCAGTAATTATGTGTAAGGTTAGGGGTTAAGGGTAACTGTAGGGATTATAGGGGAATTAGTTTTAAGTGTTTTTGTGTGTTAGGGAAGATATATGCTGGGTAGTATTTTGGTCGAAAGATTGCGTCGACTTGACTGAAGGACTGATTGGTGGGGGAGGGGGAAAAAAAAAAAAATGTGCGTTTAGAGTGGTAGGAGGATGTGTGGATCAAATCTTTGCGTTGAAAACAAATGATTTGAGAAAATGAGAGAGAAAGAAGAAAAACTGTATTTAGGGTTTTATGGATTTGGTAACAGGCGTATGATGGATTAATAGCAGGCCGTTAGTGATAAATGGTGGTGTGGTAGCTTATGAATCTAAGAAAAGTATGTTATACGATAGTGAAGCGTGTGAAGAATAAATGAAGTTGAAAGTGATGGTTTAATATTAAAAAAGCGATGTGAGGGCAGTTATGTGTTTGATCCTTGCGTTTATGTCATTTATATATGGATGGGAGATGAAAGAATTAGAGGTCAGGGTGACAAGGGATGTTGTTAGAATGATGGAGAATGAAGAGAGTGGATGGACCCAACCTATTATAAGCGGATAATTTGGTTTTGGTGTGGGCGAATCTGAGAGAATTTGAGAGGTTTGGCAGAAAGATATGGCAGAGTGTGTAGAAAGGAAGGCTTTGAAAGTAAACGTATATAAGAGTAGGTTATGGTTGTGAGTGTAGACAGTCCCTCGGTTGGAAGTTTGTTAGATGGTGAGCAGTGAAACATGTCTCAATCGATCCATGAGTCTGTGTGGATGCTTGAGTTATAAATTATTTGAGGGTTATTGTGTTGGATGAATAAAAGAACGGATAGTTGGTCAGATGTGCATTAGAAAGTTATGGATTAAAGTCAGGAAGGTGGGCTGGTTGCAATTAGATCTTGGTGAGTGTAAAAGGCAGCTAAGATCTTGATTGCAACTAGTGCCGCAGTGTTTTCAAGATCTGGATTGGATGTGGCGCTGACGTAAGCTTGTGAAGAGATAAACGCGTTGATTTTAGATTTTTTAGTAATTTACATAATGGTTACTTTAAGATCATTCATATATATAGAACAATTAAACTTTAAACTATCTCATATAGTTTATGCCAGAGCACTGGAGAATTTAAGGAGAATGTACAAATAAAAAACTTTTCAGTAAAGACAGCTTTGTTGTCAAATTCTGGTGGAATGGACTTGGAAAATGAATGTCCTTAACATTAGCACATAACTTGCAATAAAATTTATTTCTTCAATTGAGTTCAACATATGTTATGCAACAACGTTTGGTGCCTATGCAGATTCTTAAGACAAAAAGGAGAAATAAAATAAACTATTAAACCAGAGCTAAGAATTGCTGTCTCTCGGGTACTACAAAACAAGAATTTCTAAATTAATTAAGAATTCTCAAGCACATGTTTTCCCCCCCTTTTTTTTCCTCATTTAAAAAAATTTATTTCTTTTAATAAAATGTAGGGATGATTAGGTTTAATATATAAGTGTAGGTTGAGTATTGTGGAGATTAGTAGTATAGTTATACGTTAGGTGATTATATATTATATATATAATAATATATGATTTAGTTAGGTTAGGTATATATAGTTATAGGTTATAGGTGTTAGTTATATGTATGTGTTAATGATAATATATATGGTATAGGTAGATTAATGGTTTGGATGTATAAGTTATAAGTTAGTGTTATTATATATAAAATTTCTGTCACCTGGCATGGCATTAGCGCCTATTCGTTAGTAAGGGGAGGAGTCGCCTCGTAGGTAGATGTCTATCCTAGATCAGGGCTAGGGATCAAACCTCAGGCCTTTAGCTGTGAGGCGAGCGTGCGTGCTGTGCGTCGTGGCGATTTCAGCTTAATGTTATTTATATATGCATATTATTTATTATAAAGTATTATAAAATATTATATGTATTTTTTTTTATGTGATGAGTGAGTATAGAGTTTTATTATAGGTAATGTCGGTGTAGTATATATATTATAAATTTGAGTTATATATATACTGTAGTATATATATAAGGTTATATTAACTTAACTATAAATATAGATATATATATATATATTATGAAAGGATAAGCGGGGTGCATAGAATCTATTTTTCATTCTTGGGGGTGCGCCACTAAAAAAGATTGGAATCGACTGCGCCTTTGTCTTACATGAGGGTTATGTTGTTACCTGTGTTACCTGTGTTTTTGTATTGTAGTGAGACTATGGTTCTTGGGATATAGAGAGGTATAAGTCTAAAGTACAATGTGTTAGGTCTCGATTTAGGACAGTTCTTAGGGGCGTGTTAATCTTTGAGGTATGTATATTGAAAAATGAGGATGATGATACTTATTAGAGGGATTTTTATTTGGTTGTGAAGATAAGGGTGTAAATGAGAGAATAAATGAAAGTACGTTTGATATGGGGAAAGGATGGATGATAGTCGGCTAGTTAAGGGATGTATAGTGGTGAGTTGAAACCGACCGGCTGGGAGACCGAAGAAAAAGTGGATTGAGGCAGTAAAGAATGGCCTGGAGGAGAGAAATGTTGAGTTTTTTGGCAAGAAATGCAGAAGAAAGGTGCCATGATATAGGGTTTTAGTTATTGTTGTTGTTGAGTTTTTGTTCAGGACTCACCACAGCGAATGGCTGAGCGTTTTTGTGAGAGGTTTATTGGTTGTGGCCCACCTGGGCCAAGGTATGTATCCCTAACATTGATGAGAGTGCCCTAGTGAGGGTCTCGTGCGTCTGGGGTGCGTGTGGTCCCGGTGAAAGGCTCTATGGTGGATTTCCATCTGCGACGAGTTATCACTAAAAGGTATAAAGTTGGACTTTCTTTTCGACTTGCCTCATATTCTTCTACTACTTTTCTGTTTCCAGTGCATGCTACACACGTTACCCCGATTCTTGGCGAGAGAAGATGGGTGGTTAATATATTATTATATACTATATATATATATATAGTATATATATATATATATATTATACTAATATATATATACTTATATTATATTATATATATACTATATGATATATATATATATATATATATATAATCCACAGCGATCATGGAGATCCATCTATCATGATAATGGGCTGGTTACCTTGGAGTGGTGCCGTGGCTTAATTCGACCGGACAGGTGCCTGGAGACTATGGAGAGAACTCTGTAACCCAATTGGGGGGCTATACATGTCCGGGAGGAGACAAAATACCAGTTCAGCAAAAGAAGCCGTGATATTCCTAGCCAGCCGGCGGTGGATTGCTGTGGCTCAAGACGCGCTTGCGATGCCTCGGAACCAGGTCGGATCTTTTCGGTTGTTGACAAGGCATGAAAATGGACTACGAACTCGATTACACAGAGATAAGTTCCGTATAGGAACTATTAATGCTAGTACAATGGAGGGAAAGGAGGAGGAGGTTGTGGGTATGATGGAAGAAAAGACACTGACTGTGCTTGGTGTCTGCGAGACTAGGATTAGGGGTGAGGGGAGGAGGAGGAGAATACATGATGATAACCAACTGATATACAAAGGGAGAGATGAAGAGAGAAAGTACGGGTGGCGTTGTTCCTGACCCCTGATTTGGCAGACAGAGTGGAGAACATTGTCTTTAAAAACGAAAGAATAATTGCAATAGCGCTGAGGCTGAAAAGTAAACGTGTGGGCATAATACAGGTCTAGGCACCACTCCAAGGAAGACCACAGGAAGAAAGGAATGTTTCTTATGAACAGTTGCAAAATGTGTACGACGGACTGAATACTGAAGTGAAAATTGTCATGGGGGACCTGAATGCGCACATAGGAAGGGAGAGAATAGGTTCCGAGATAGCAGTGGGGGCGTTTGGAATAGGAGAAAAAAACGCGGAGGGGGAGAGGTTGTTGGATTTTGTGGTAAGCAATAGGTTGGCAGTAATGAATACATACTTTGCGCATAGGGACTCGCATAAATGGACTTGGTATAGGTGGAACAGTATTGTTGAGGATTACACGGATAAGTCAATGACTTATACCATCAGTGTCACTGGATTCGGACCGTCGTTTGGGGGTAGGGATATTAAATTTAAAAACTTCGCCACCGGCGAAGACCGTTACGAGAGAGCGGATAGCAGTGGAGAGATTAAATTAGAATGAAGTAAAAAGGGTTTTTGCAGAAAGAGTCCGTGATATTGCACCAGAGGAAGAGGAGAATGTTGTAGATGTAGAAGGAGAGTAAGGGTATTTTAAAGAAAAAAGGATAACATGTACAAGAGATACGCTGGGGGTTAAAAGAACGGGTTCCAGAAAGAAAAAGACTGCGTGGTGGACAGAGGAAGTTGCACGAGCAGTAAAGGAGAAAATAAAAAGCTTACAGCATGGATGAAAAGAAGATCCCCTGAGACAAGAGCAGAAATTGTGGTAAGTAGAAATGATGCTGATACCATAAAAAGAAGAGAGATGGAGCAAACATGGGAGAGGATCGGTGAACAACTGAGACAGGATAAGTGAGGAACCAAGAAATTAATACACAATTGGCAAAAAACCTACGAGGACAGAGCGAACTGTTGCACACTCAGTTAAAAGGTTAAGGATGGGTAGGTGAAAGTGGGACCCTGATGAGATCCAGTGAAAGGTGGTGGAGAGTTACTTTTCGAGCTGTAATTAATCAGGAGGAAAGAGCAAGATACCTTCAGGAAACGCAGAGAGGAACAGTCCGAAAAACGATGATATGAGGGTACGAACAATGGAAAAGTTGAGATGCAATGGGAATAGAAAGAATGGGAAGAGCAGGTGAGTGTGCGTGCCGGTTGGAGACATGCGATGAGAGAGTCATGCGATATGGATGTTGAAGATGTTTAATGTTCTGGAGAGTGAAGAGATACCTGCGGACGGTGCGGGCGATTAGTTATGCACGCGTGTTCAAAAAGTTAAGGGCGACTGTTCCAATTATAAGGGCATATCGTTGCTGCCAACCATGCCATGAAGTTATATGAAAGGATATCTGGAGAAAAGGCTCTGTATGACGGGAGTCTGAGACAAGCGAATGAAGCGCAAAATAACAAGTATGGATCAGACCGAGACAGAACAAGCGAACTCTGATATTGTCTATTGAAAGATGATAAATGAGAGAGCGTAGGCAAGATCAGGGAAATAAGGGAAATCGTATGTGGCCTTTGGTGATTTAGAGAAGGCATTCTTGCATGTTACCAGGTGTAAAACTTTTGGATACGCTGGAAGATCGCTACTTTCCGATAGAACCCAAGTTGATCAGGGTGATAAGAGGACTTTACCACCAGTAAGTGAAAGTGGCCTTAGGGAGATGAAGGGAAGGAGTGTTGTCACCGTTGTTGTTCCTGTATATGGGACAAGTGTATGCGGAAGAGGTTTGACGTGCGAGGATGAGGAGATTGTTTCAATGGGCGTGATGCGGGCGGACATTGCTCTGCATTGTCAAGAGACAGGGAGACTGTGTACAGAGAGCACTTGATTGGATGGCAAAGGATAAAAGATGCGAGGAACTTTAAGTATCTGGGAGTTACGGTAAACAGTTACGGTTTCCCTCATTCCACTTCTGTTTACCGTAACTCCCAGATACTTAAAGATGCGAGGAACTTTAAGTATCTGGGAGTTACGGTAAACAGAAGTGGAATGAGGGAAAGTGAAATAGA
Source organism: Trachelipus rathkii (assembly GCA_015478945.1). NCBI lineage: Eukaryota > Metazoa > Arthropoda > Malacostraca > Isopoda > Trachelipodidae > Trachelipus > Trachelipus rathkii. The sequence continues at coordinate 14,651 of JABUQX010047501.1, read as the reverse complement.
GGAAAGAATAGCGAGATATTCTAAGAGGAGTTGGTCAGTTATATACCCTGCTGAGAAATAGACATGTGATGAGACAGGTTAAAACGCTGATTTATACCGCGATCTGAGACCAGTACTTTTGTTTGGGTCGGAGTCGTGGACACTTACAACTAGAACAAGGAGTAAGATCGCGGCGGCAGAAATGAGGGTGTTGAGGTTGATATTGGGGGTGACCAGAAGAGAAAGAAGAAGAAATACTGAGGTAAGAGAGGAGTTGGGGGTTGAGGCGGTGGAGGATCTGATTGAGAGACAACAACTGAAATAGTATGGACACATCAGAAGGATGGATGAAGAGAGAGATACCCGGCTAGATTTTATGCATGGCAGCCTGCAGGTAGAAGACCGGCGGGACGACCAAATAAGAGATGGAAGGATGGGGTGGCGGCGGCGGTGGGGAAGAGGGGCTGGACGCTGGATCAGGTGGAGGAACGTCGGCTGTACGAAGAGAGGGTCCGGTGGAAAAGCATTGCAAACGACAGTGGATGAGGGGAGGACCCTACACGGAGGCGCTTGGTGAGAGAGGTGATAATATATATAGTATATTAAATTTATATAATTATAGATATTATATAATATTTTATATCTAGTATATACTATATGTATATATATAATAGCTAATATCTATTATATATAATATATACGTTTGGGTAGTAGTGGGGTGGTAGAGTGGTATAGTTGAGTAGTGGTATAGTGAGGGGGAGGGTTAGTCGATGTGGTGTTAGTAGGTATTATATCGTTATGTCTAGGTGATAAGTATTATGTTATAGGCGTAGTTAGTAGTATAAATATCAAGCATACTACGACTACTCACTGGACTGGACGGACTTACACTACTACGTATGGAACGTACTACTCTACTACTACAACTACTACTACTACTATCTTCCTGACTACTACTACTACTACTACTACTACTACTACTACTACTACTAATAATAATAATAATAATAATAATAATAATATATAATTAATTAATAATATTGATAGTTATTAATAATAAGAGTTTATATTAATAATTAAGAGTTTATCTCATTTATAATAATAATAATAATAATAATAATAATAATAATAATAATAATAATAATAATAATAATAATAATAATAATAATAATAATAATATAATAATATAATTAATATTATAACAAATATTATAAATAAATGAAAGCTAATAAAATAATAACTAAATAATCTAATTGAATATAAATTAAATGATAATGGAGAGGAATGATATTAATAATAATATACATAATGATAAGATAAAATATAAATATAAATAAACATTGGGTTGATTAATTAATGGCCTATATTGGAGAGGGTGGTGGTCGCGATCATTATTGGTTGGTGGAGAGTGGGGGTTGGTATGGGAGCATTTCCAGTACTTTTTTTTACTATAAGTTGATAATTAATTACTGGACTTTTGCTTAAAATGGCGTACTTAAGAAATAGTTAATCCTCCCCTTAATTATCGTCTGCCCAATCGATATTGAAGCTTCTATTACTCTTATGAAGCTATTTAGTAAGAATGATACTCCATTTAAATTTTAATTTCAAAATCTTCTTAATTTATAATATTATATATACTTATATATATATATATATATACTATAGCTATATTATATATATATATATATATATATCTATTATATACTATATACTATTATATATATATATTATCTAATAGATATATATTTATTATATAGTTTTATATATTATTATATAATGATATGAAAGATGCTTATGATTATATTATATTTTAATAGTATATGTGTGAGTGTAGTAGTATTTGGTTATGTGTTGTTAATAGTCGGGTATGGTATGCAGTAATATAGTGTATAATGCTGTTATGAGATTATATATTTTTGATATATTTAGTATGTATTATTATCTAGCTGTAGTATGATGTGGATTAGTTTGTATGTTTTTGGTAGTTGAAATAATGGTAAATAGTTAATCTCATTTAAAGTAAGTAAGTGTACATTTGGATATATCATGGATATGTGCATTATAATATATTGTATAATTATTAGAACAGATAGTATTATAGTATATTATATTATTATAGCATATCATTTCCATTTTTGAAGCTATATATTATGATATATTTTATTAAGGTTAGTATTATGCTTCTGGTACCTAATTAAAAATGGTATAAATTTGCTAAAGTTTATTACCATTTTGCCTTCAATTATTTGTTATAATATCTTGAGTAGGGTTATTATTGATAAGCTGCATTAGAGATACAGTTTAATAAAATAGCTGTAGGATGTAAGTCTCCAGCAGTGTTTAGATATGTTTAAAGCTTCTAAAAATAATTTAATATAAACTAGTTCCGATTTAGAATATTCACTCCTTCATATACGCGAGGATGTTTCGCCTCATAAAGTGCTCTAATATATTATTATATTTACGATACCCCTCATTGAGTATCTACTCAACAACCTGTATAATATAAAGTGTCAACAAAAGTTCTTAACCTTATTTTTTAGGTCTCATATGTAGCTAATGTAATATATACTAATAGCTAATGGGTCCAACGATATATAGTTGAGGATTCTCATATTAAGTCTATTATATTAATATATAAATTAAATTAATATAATTAAGTGGATAATTAATATTTCATAAAATTGGTGTATAAGTTAGTACCATATGCGCTTATTAACCTTGTATAATAAACTTTAGCACATGAAATTAGTATAATAACTCCATAGATATTGATCATCATTTATACACGCATTATTATCATCATGCAGTGCACTTTTTTGCGTGAGTAAGCTGCATAATAGTATAAGGAAATTCTTATGTTATACCTTATAATTCTATTTTATAGTATTCTCATGAATAGTCATTATTCTAGCCTCGAATGACAAGAGCCCAGTATACCTAGCGGTCACTCTAACACCTACCGACTTGTTCATCTACTTCCGGATCTGTTCACAGTCAATCTCATCCGGTACTCCTGATAAGCTCGTATGAGAGTGAGAAGCACTTGTTTTTTATTATCCAGTGTGAAATATCTTATTAGAAAGGGATAATATAATATCATTGCTTAAGAAAATATTATTTTCTCAATAAATAGTCTATATAAACACTAACTGTTCCCTTACACAGATATATAATCTAAATATTTGCTTAAACCTATTATATCTGTTTTATATATATATGCATGTCATCCGACGAATTTTCAGCTCAAATGCTCGAGATGTCAAGTTGTGATCGAACCATGTTTTGATTTTAATATCCGCGGATGCGGATGCAGATGTTTGATATATAGAGCGCCCGTATATATATATATATTATAGTAAGTAAAAAGTTATAATTATATATATAATATATTTTAATCTATTTTTAATATATAATAAAATTTAGTATTTATATTATATTACTATATATATTTACGTATATATATATAGGCCCCTGTTATATTTTATACAAAGTATATAGATATTTTAAATTAATATAACTGTATATATGATTATAATAGAAGGAGTTATTTATATATTTATTATTAGTTGTTCTATATAATGAACCCTATTATGACATATTTATGGTTATAGATTAGTTGCTATACTAATTAATAAAGTAACTATAAGAGGTTTTTTATTAATATTATGATTGAGGAAATCGTGAAACGTGAAGAAAGTTAGAGACAGAAGATATAACATTAGTGAAGGTATATAATATATTTTATCTAGCATGTTATTGTTTATATGTATTTAAATTATATATTTATTATTTATTTTATAGCATACACACATGTCCGCGTAACATAAGTTACAGTAGAGTGTTATGGTGGTACTAGACAAGTTTATCAAGCTTATCGTCACCATTAAAGAAAATAAGAAATCAACATGATTATAAGAAGGGGGTTTTTCATGCCACCTTGCCATCGGGCAGTAAAGAAGAATTAAGATATATTTCTTCATATGACTCAGAGACTTCGTTAAAACGCAGCTTCACTTTTTTCTATATATACATAAAGACTATAAAGTTTCAAGTGTTATTTACTTTGTTTTTTTTTTTAATATCTGAATTTTTATTACAAAATATTAAAAAGAAATGTATTGTAAAAAAAATGTTGCTTCTCCATCTTAGATTATTAAAATTTGATTTAATTAATTTAATATTAAATACTTTAAATTTTTAATAATTCGATTGGTTAAATATAAACTATAATTTTTTACCCTAGTAATAACAAATGTACTTCTACTTCTTAAATTCAATTTCCAAAGTACTTTAGCAGTTTCCTCCTGATGTTTACATCTTCTCTCTCTTCAATCAATACATAACCCTTCAAGATTTTACACATTCTTCTGAATCTTCCTTTCTATAAGGCATTTTATATTTTATTAACATAAACCTCCCTTACACTAGTTTCCACCCCGTTCCACACATCGATGGACAGTTAGTATATTACGAATCCATATATATATATATTAATATATATTAATTATATATATATATTAACTATATATATTAATGATATATATATATATATATATAATTATATATTTATATCTATAAGTAATATATATAATATATATTAATATATATAAATATATTATATTAATATATATTATATAATAAATATATTATATATTAATTAATATTTATATATAATATATAAAATATATATATATTATAAATAATATATAAATATATTATAAAATATATATAATATTACGAAGTTTTAAGTCATCAAAATCTATTATTAATAAGTAATATTGATACTATCCAAGGGTGAGCGGACGGGAGACCGAGCTATCAATAATAAGTGCACAACACACCATTACTCATCTTCCCTCAAACTTACGACCTTAAAATGAAGAGATTTTACAATGGATATATACATTTTAGTCCTTAAAATGAAATTCAAATATAAGGAAACGTTGTGCTGAGAAACAATACTATATTTAATCTGCTAGAGAGTCTGTGTTCCTCATTTTCATCATAATAATATAAAATAGCCCTAGCTTTGCTAAATAATCATCTCAAACTACACTTGGACACTAAGTTAGGTAAGGGGCAGTGGATCAATTATTTCGTTGCAGAATTTACTTAACCGTGAGTAAAAATTTTGCTCAAACTTTCCTCAACTTGAAATCGTAACTTTTCAAAATCCAAGTGCCTCACGACAACTAAGCTATTGCGTGTCAGGCACTGAAGAATACGAACATCGAAAAACCTCTTTCAGGGTTGGACTCCTATTAATTATACTCTTTAATTAGTTGGTTCTAAACTTGACAAATGTCAACCTATCACAATATATATATATATATATATTATATATATATATATATATATATAATATATTCAACTATATATATATATATATATATATATATATATATATATATATATATATATATATATATATATATATATAAATATATATATATATATATATATATATATATATTTGAAAAAAAAGTTCTACCAAAAATACTTTTGCACACAAATAGTTTTGTGAAATAAAATCACATAAGCAGTTTATTTTAATTTCCAAACGATATAATCTACGCCATTATTAGATAAAAAATTCAAGTCACTCTTACTACAAACATTATTTCTTTAGGGCCAGTAGTTTATTGCGGCACTCACAACCTCCATCGGAAAGTTTAACTTTTAACTTAAAGAACCTGTTATGTTTACACGCTTGCATGCACCTGTCAAAACAAATTAATTAATATATGAAGACAATATAATATATAAGAACATATCGCTTCTTCAATTCATCTCGAGGGTATATCAAAACATAAATCTACTCTCTTTGTTACGGAAACAAAGTCTGGCAAAAAAGTGTTTATAATATTTTGAAATCTTATACAAAGTAAAAAAGCTTTTGTACCTTACTAACAAGCGAAAAACTCATTTTTATTTATTTATTTATTTATTTATTTATTTGTTTATTTATTTATTTATTTATTAATCACATTACAAAACTAAATATACATAACAACATATTTCCGTTTTTATGAATTAGCGTATCTCTCTGGGGGCACACCACAAATTTCTCTTGGCGGAAAGATAAGTCTGCTCTCTTCTATTTTGGTACCTTCCATGGGAGGAGGATCTTCATGCTTTGGGAGTGATTGGTCCACATTTCGTTTCACAGGTCTGTTCTTTGTTGTGACAATATAGTGTATATTTTCAAGTCTTTTTATCTACGGTTATTATTTCCCACTTCTTGATGAAGTTGTATACTCTTGCCCATACAGGTATCAAAGGATCAAAAGATCTGAAAGATTGAAATTTATTTTCCAGTAAATTCTTTCATTGAAAAGAAGTTCTTTTATTTTGAAAATAAATGACCAAGCTATAGAAATACCAGTTGTTTTCATTTCTAAATCCTTCAGTAAAGCGGAAAAAAGTAACTCCACAACTGAGAAGGAAGCATTAGCTATAGTACATGGCTTAACATATCCAGAATCATAATTTTTATTTGTTATTTAACAAGATTTACAGATCATCAACCATTAACTCAGAGGTTTCAATATAAGCAACTTTCTGGCCGTCTCAAAAGATGGAATCTGAAAATTCAAGATTTCAATCCAACCTTCGTATATGGAAAAGGAAACGAAACCTTGTTCCTGGTTTTATTTCAAGAAATCCTGCTCCAGACACAACACATTTCTCAGTTAACACCATTTCCATTTCCACAGAAATTCGTTCCCTTACTCATGATATTTTCTACAGAGAACAGCCAAATTGTCCAAGACTCGCTCCTCTGATTAAATGGGTTGAAGCCCAACCTCCTATTTTAACAGCACCATACACCATAACTAATGGTTTGTTATATTATGTATCAACTGATTCCATATATCTTCTCCAAGCCCCAGAGTCTCTGATTGATAAATAAAAATAAATAAATTAAATAAATGTCGTTTGTGGAATCTAAGGAATGTTACAATCGCCGTGATACCCCCCGAGGAAAATAGTTTGGTAGAGCGTGAAAATCAATTTTTAGAGAACTAACTACCTTCATCATTATGTCAATCAAGACCATAACAATTGAGAAAAATACATTTCTTTTGACCAAATTGCCTTGAATTTTACCTGTAATATCTCTATTGGTAATATTTCACACCTTTTTCTAAATTTCTATGGAAGTCGCTTACCTTATGATCTCCCAAACGTTGTTTCTCCACTTTCTCATAAAAGGATAGAAAATAAAGAGATTTTGCGTGATTATAATGCATAAATGTTTGAATGTATTGCAGAAATTAGAGACCTTGCAAGAGATAAACTTCAAACTAAAACTAGAAAAATAGGTGACCGTATCTATACACAATATGTAAAACCGCCACACCAATATCCAATGTTAGCCAAGAAATGGTTTGGAGTATTGGTTGATGTAAATATTCTTTATTTCCATAAGTTTTGTTTAAATGCGTTTCTAGCGGTAAAGAATCTATCTCCCACATGAATAACTTTAAAGTTGTTCCCTATCAGATTCTACGTACTGAACAAAATGTTCTAAAAACTTATGTGAGACCATATGACTCTTCTGTCCCATTTGTCCCACATTAAAGATTTTATGGTAATCTCCAACCTAAATAGAAAAGCAAGCTCAATTTTATCCTATGTTGCAATTTAAATAACTATCAACATATCAGCCACAACGAAGTTCATTTATATTATCATTCCTCTTCCAAAGAAGAGAAAATCACTCCTCCTTTATCAAAAATAGAAACAACTTATCAAACAGTTATGGAACAATCTCAATTCTATTCAACTGGCAGACCAGTATCTACTTATGTGCTTTCTCTTATATACCTTTTCAAAATCAAATGTCTCTTGTGCATCGACATTCACAGATCACACATCCTTCCTCTAATATTCTCATAGTAATGAATCTGTATTTCAACAGTCTTCAAATGAAGTTATGCATCCTATTCGTAAAACATCTTCTAAACCTTCTATATTATTTCCTAATAACAATAGTTAAGTTTCAGGTAGACTATTTTTACTCTACCACAAATTTTCAAAAGATAAAAAAATATCGTTCAAATTGGAGGGAGAACCCCCTCAGAACTTCTCTTGGAACTCTTTCGCGTAGTTCTTCCTTAAAAACAGATTTCTGACACAAATTTTGTTCAAAATGAAAAGGTTCCAGTTCATCCTTCCTCTACTCATGTACATCAAAATGTTTCTTCCTCTACTCCAGTACAACAAAAAGATTCTTTTGAACAACGAATTCCTACTACACCTGTACAACATGATGATACCTTCATACCTACTTTTTCACTAAATTTCGTTTCACCTCGTCGTGAAATAAAACTCAGTGATACTTCAACCCCATCATCTACCTTTTCTCCAGAATACTCTCCTCCAATGAAAATAGATGATAGATAAAGAATAATTTAAAGGACCCCGAGAAGAAACCAAAATGGAACTCTGTAGTCATAAGTCACATGTCACTGATACCATGGACGTACGGAATCCTATCCCTCTTTCATATAATTTAGATTCAAAACTATTTCTTTTATTCCTTCTTCTACATAGAGATAGAAGTATAAATTCTATAGACTTGCTATCAAGTGGTGCAAGTTCTGTAATATCTATTCCTCAACCACCAATAGCCTCTCAATAGAATAATAAGCACCAGTGATCCATTATTTCTCCATCAACTATTTCTCCATCTTTACCTCCAAAAACAAAGGTTGGAATAACACAACCTCCTCCTGTATACCATTCACAAGGAGCTATTCCTAAGCATAAACATATAGATTATAAATATAAATATAGGAAGTAAATTATAATATAACCTAAATATCTGGACATTGAAATGTGAACTTTATTTGAAAATTTGCATTGAAATCCGAATGCTGAAAATTGAAGATCTAGAGTATCTTTATATATTTGCTTCATACCAGACATTATGTTTTATTTAAATCAAAGATTTCGAATCTTTTCTTTATATATATATATATATATATATATATATATATATATATATATATATATATATATATATATATATATATATATATATATACTTTATATATGTATCCAACATATATATATATATATATACTATATATATATATATATATATATATATATCATAAGTATTCTTTATTTTGCATGAAAATTTTGCATTTTAGTTTTAAATTTCAATTAAATGCTTTGAGTTTAGTTCTTTTAAATAAATTGTTTTACAACGTAAATATTTTATGTGCAGTAATTATCTAATAATTCATTACAGTAGCACCAAGTTCAAAGAGAATTAAGAATTCCTATAAATCTCAAAAATTAAGGAAGTAAAATTTAATCGAGATTACAATACACTAATGCTGGGAATCACATGGACTCTTTAAGGAATCTTTGCTTAATTTCATGGCATGGCAATGTTTATCATATCTAAATGCTTTTGTAAAATTCTTTAGTATTCTTTGTAATTGTCCAAGCTTCTCGGCGTTCAAATTGTTAAATTCTTTAATCATCAATTCTAATACTTTCCTTAAGCCCTTGTCATAGTCTAAAATTTCTTCTAATTCTACTTATTTCTAATTGAGAATCGAGATGAATGTTTAAAGTTTAACTTATCAAGTAAATATTAATTAAAAAATTTTAATTATTAAATTTATAAATTGGTGATTTAACAACTTT
>JABUQX010047500.1:12500-38574 GCA_015478945.1 Trachelipus rathkii | reverse complement strand
TAAGAGGTGGAAAGGGTGACGAAGAGAGAGAGAGAATGGACGAAGATAAAGAGAGATGAGGGAAGAGTACAGAGAAGAGATGAGAGATGAGGAGATGGTCATCGAAGAGAGAGAAGAGAGAGAAAAGAAGAGAGAGGAGGAGAAGAGAAGAGAGAGAAGAGTAGATAAGAGAGAGAGAGAGGAAGAGAGATGGGAGGAGGATATGTAGGAGAAGAGATGAGAGAGAGGAGAGATGAGAGAAGGAGAGATAGGAGAGAGAGAGAGGATGGAGAAGAGAAAGGGAAGAGGTGAGAGAGAGAGAGAGAGATAAGAGAGAGACGAAGAGAGAGAGAGAGAAGAGGAGAGAGAGAGGAGAGAAGAGAGATTAGAGAGAAGAGAGGAAGAGAGAGAGAGAGAGAGAGAGAGAGAGAAGAAGGATGAGAGATGAGAGAGGAAGGATGAGAACATAAGAGAGTGAGCGGAAGAGACACGTAGCAGGAGAAAGAGAGAGAGAGAGTAGAGAATAGAAGAGAGAGAGTACAGAGAAGAAGAGAGAGAGAGAGAAGAGCAGAGAGAGAGAGAAGAGAGAGACGAGAGAGAGAGAGGAGAGAGGAAGAGAGGAGAGAGAAGAGAAGGAGAGAGAGAAGAGAAGAGGAGAGAGAAGAGAGAGGAAGAGAGAAGAAGAGAAGAGAGAGAGAGAGAGAGAGAGAGAAGAAAGGCGAGAGAGAGAGAGAGAGAGAGAGAGAGAGAGAGAGAGAGAGAGAAGAGAGAGAGATGAGAGAGAGAGAGAGAGATGAGACGAGAGAGAGGAGAGAAGAGATGAGAGAGAGAGAGGAGGAGAGAGAGAGAGGAGAGAGAGAGAGAGAGAAGATTCACTTTTGTTAAGGCGAAAGAACAAAAAAACAACTATGTTAAAGTTTCATTTTTTTTAATCGTGTATTTGATTTCATATTTGAATTACAGAAACTTTATACAGTAATATAATATTGATGTTTATTGAGACAAAATCGTAACAATATTCGATGTAGAACTAAACAAAGAACACTTGTGAATATTATTATTATTTTTTTTATTGTTTTTACAGCTGTAATGGTAGAACATATTCTTCAATTTCCAACATTACTGATCACTTTTATGATGTACTTAAATTTTACTTTTTGTTTACCTTGACGCATGTTTGAGATTTTTTTTTTTTTTTAAATCGAGGAAAATATTTTTTAAGGAACCGAAATAAAATTTTTATTTGAGTATAAAAATCGGTGTCCCTTTTATTTTGATTGTAAGTTTATATATATATATATATATATATATATATTATATATATTATATATATATATATGATATATATTATATTATTATATATAGTATATATATATATATAATCATTTATATATCAAGGTGCACACGTTAGTACTCTAAGTCCGCTCCGTGCGGACTAGACGAAGGGCGGAGACGTCAGGAAATTAGCGGACTTGCACGTGCGGATCAAAAAAATTCCGCTCCTTTGTTCCGCACCTTTTTGAAAAATGAAAGTATAGTTTACTTATTGATAAGAATTCTTTTTGGTTATAACTAAAAGAAATATAATTTTTATTTTTTAACGTGTTTATAACTAATTATACTTTAGTCTAAAAGACATTGTTTTTAATAATTAAACTTCCAAAACAATCTCAATAAACTCTCCTAAATGGTACCATATATAATAAGAAATAACATTTAAATTAGCAATTTTTAGGAAAAGAACGGAAAATTTCAAGACGCTTTAACGTATAATAAATTATATTGATGAGGATAATATCTGCAATAGCGAAATCAATTCTGTGTAAAATCCAAATAGATATTATATATATATATTTAAATATATATATATATATATATATATATTATTTGAATAAATTTTCTAAACTTATTCGTGTATTTTATCGATATATCGAAAGAAAAGGATATCAGTAGTCTTAACCCCGCGTACGCGGCAACTATGCTCTTGAAAATTGTGCAACTTCTGCAGCGCATCGTGCTGAATCTCCGGAAAACATGGACCACAGTGACATGGAGGAGAAGAGATTGACGTGTAGATATTAGTCTTTACTGTTTTAATTACAAATATAATAAATGTGTTTTCCTTCTTTTATAAAAGCATGCTTTATTATCGCACTAAAGTTTACTTTGCAAATAAATTAAGCGAACAGGCACCGGCCGGTTAGGTCCGGCGGCTTAGGCGCATAGGCGCATTGACGTGTGACAAAATATAGGCGGGCGCTAGGGCGCGCACTCAGGTCCGGCGGCATTAGGGCACACTTCATTAAAAAGTATAGGGCCGCGCCAGCTCTTGATTATATCAGTAAGTTATATATTATTACTATATATATATAGTATAGTATATATTATATAGTATATATGATATATATATATATATATATATATATATATATTATATATATTATAAAATCTCAATTAAAGACGCCAAAATGTTTTGGCTATTCGTTAAAAAGGTATTCGGCAAAATTTTGCCGATACCGATAATACTACTTCACAAAATTGCCGATACCGATACTTCAAAAATTGCCGATACCATGGTATCGGTGAATCACTATATATATATATATGTTAGTGATGGACCGGATGTCAAAATTTTTGGACTGTTTGCGGGATGCGGATATCTTAAAAGAAATGAGGATGGCAGAATTCGATCTTAAAGTATAGCGGATGCGGATGTTGTACTCTTGACAGTTGAATTAAATAATTATATAGTATATATATATATATATATATATATATATATATATATATATATATATATATATATATATATGATAATATATTATGTATATATATATATATATATATATATATAATTATATATATATATTATTTTTACAGATTATCACCACCACTCATGGGCAGAGCCATCAAGAGGGGGTGTAGCATACATCTCAGATATTCAATCAACTAAAGCAAACTACCGCAGATGACACAGACGCGCTTTAAAGTGAGAAGAGTTAAATTCAGCCAGGAAACGTCACGGATGGAAGAGAATCCTCAGAAACCAGGATAGGTGCAGAAAAAAGATAGCACCGCACGCGAACAAGCCTGGAGTTACCAATATCAACACAAACTCATGCGCCGACACAGCACCCCTTGTGCTACGAGGACGCCGTAAAGGTGGGGTACGCGAGTGGAAAGCTCTCTCGAGCACCTGCCGCTGCTGGTACCTATAGAAAAGAGTAAAGCACCACATTCGCCGAAAGATAATAAGAGGTTCAAGTAACTGAAAGCAGAACAAGTTTATAAACCTTTTTGGCCTTTGCCTCGACCCTATCCAAAAAGCGCGTGTGAACCAGAAGACTCCTCCTGATATGAAGACAGTACTCCATACAAGCGGATGATCCCTGTGCTATAGCTGGAGAAACTGAGAAGAGGAAAAAAGTCTCGGACTAAAGAGAACTCCAGTTTCTTGAGGCCGCCCTAGAACCTTTGTGATGTGAGGTTTCAAGACCATTTTTTGTTATGTTAAGGCAGATGTTTAAATTGTCAACAGGAGAGACGAGAAAACCGTCGAAAGAGATTGGAAAGTTAGAGGGTGTCTTAGAGAGGAGATTGAGAAGTGGGTTTTTAAAGAATTTGAATTTTACGAAGGTGAGACGACCACCCGGAAATTCTATCCAGATCAGAGAGAATAAAATCGGAAAGATTTAAGACGAGAGGCAATTCTGCGAGAATAGAATCGGAGCAGAATTGAAATGAGTTGAAGAGAGAAGGGTCGAGTCATCGGCATACAAGTGGAGTAGAGTTAGATTGCAGGTGAGAAGATCATTGTAGAAAGTAGAATAAAGTAGGAGATAAGACAGACCCTTGAGGGAAACACCACTTTTGACAGAAAAAGTCGCACCCTTCAAACAACAGCCGTATTGAGTATTTGAAATAGAAAACTAAAATAAGTAAGCAAGAGATGGAGGAACCCAAAGAGGGAAGCTGGAGAGCATTATGCGTCCAAATGTTATCTGCGCAGCCACGCCAAGTCCCCCATAGTTCTAAGGGCGGGAAACCATTTAGTATATATTAATATATTACCTTCGATCTTCGAAAACGGCGTTACTGTCGATCGGAAGAGTGAATGAGACTCCAGATGACCTAAGGAAATGAGAGTTGAGAAGGTTTCAAAGATCTAAGAAGAATACAAAGTTGAGAGGTATAGGTCCTAAGTTAGAAGGATCAGAGAGCGCTTCCTTTTTTTCGGAACAGGTTTGACATGTGCTTGCTTCCAACACTGAGGAAAGAATAGTATTGAGACATAGAAACATAGTTTGAACGAGGCGGGATCAGCACAATAGCACACTCCATCAAAACCGGGGAGGAATGCCTATCCGGGCCACCCGCGCTTCCTAATTTCATAGATTTCAGAGCCATGCCGCCGATCAAAAACGTAATCACAGGCAATGGCATAGACACCTGAGAGAAGAAGGAGAGTGAGGAGAGTGCCCAGAATCGTCCAGGGTTGAGTTAGAAAATAGGAGGCTGAAGAGATTTTCCTTTCATGTGAGAATAGCAACTAGAACCACAGTATTGAATAAGAGAGAAGACAGATTTACAGAAGTTTTGAGATGTTTTTGGCAAGGAGGCCCAGATGAAATTTATCCAGTTTAGGAGATCAAGGAGGGTTAGGGCGCACTTTCGTTATGAAACCCCTTTGCTCGACGAGAGTATCTTGCAAACGAGTTTCTACTGAATGAAAATTAGAAGAGTGATAAAAGAACGAGAATTTTCCACCCCCGATACGCCACTGTCTCTAGCCCTGAATGACCAGAACGATCGAACCAGGGATTTGAGGAGAGAAAGATGTGAGCGAAGAAGATTTGAACCTGCTCATACATCAACGATTTCAGCTTCCCACCTTATCGCAGAAACGAAAAGCGTCACCAGAGCAAAGCAGCATTCCAATTTAAGCTAGCGTAAGAAGCGACGCAAGGCCCCCCAATCCCCCCGATCAAAGTGCCAGAAAAACGTGTTTATATATAATATATACAATATAGTATATATATATATATTAATATATAGAATATATATATTATATATAATATATATATTATATAATATATTAATATATATATATATATATATATATATATATAATAATATATAATTATATATATATATTATATATATATATATATATATATAAATATATATAATATAATTATATATATATATTATATATATGATATATAATTATATATATATATTAATCAAGTATATATATATATTTAATTATAATATAATATATATATATATATATATATAGTATATATATATATATTATATATATATATTAATATATATAGCGAAATCAAAAATTTAAAATATTCCATTTGAAACTCCCGATTGATAAAGATGCCCAAAAGAATTTATTTAATGCATTTAAGCAAATGTGTAGAAAACATCCTCAACATCTCATTTTTCAAAGGAGGATGCGGTTGGCGGATTGCCGTTAGTGAGATGAGGATGCGATTGCGGGATGTCAATTTAGTCGGATTTTCGCAAATCGGATGCAGGATGTCATGTCCATTCACACACACACAACACACACACATATATAATATAAATAAATATATTTATATATATATATATTATATAGTATATAATGAGTACGCTCTATATAATAATATTTAAAATAATAGTATTTATAATAAATACTATATCATATAATTAATATTACTAATATAATAATAATAATTCTACCATATATACCTATATATAATCTATATAATTAAACCTATTATCAGCGAAACCTTCAGTAACACCTACAGATATCCAAGAAAAGAGCCCGATACCGATTTACTCTATTTTTTAGCGTGCCGTACCAATACGATACTTAAATAATCATAAATACATAATAAAGAGATAGATACATTATGAACTGTACTGCCTAGGCTCGGATTGCATCTCCTGTTAAACCCACAATACTTGTCATCTCTTATATTCATATTGTTGTGCGCCAGAGTATATGTTATTTTTATAAATGAAAAGTATCTTAAATATAATGCAATTATAATATTAATAACCTTTTTTGTTTGTTTATTCCAAAAAAATATTCCATTTCGCATTTTTCAGTAAGTGAGAACCAAGTTAGCACTAGCTTTTATGTTTAACATGATTACAATTTAGAAGAAGATTCTTTAACTAGCTACAAATAAAGAATAAAAATAATTAAAGAGACCCAATTAATCAGCTGGAAAAGACCAAAAAAAAACGCTATTATTTCAAACATGAACATAATTATGTGAACAATATACTCCTTTTAGATAAAGATATATTAATCATTCAATACTCAAAATTCAAAAATTCAAAATTTGTGATGCAAAAACATTTAAGCTTTCACTAGTTAGTCTGCGAGAGCCTTCCATTTTTGGGGGTTTACATAAGGGTGTACCGGGAGCCTGAAATTTTTCAGTCCGGTCTCGGAACCGGAATTAGCCGGAATCCCCCAAAAAAATTCCGGCCGGAACCGAAATATATAAAAAATTTCCTTTAACAATAAAGAAAGGCAAAAAAAAAAAAATTTAACTCTCAATTCTAAGTTATATATATATATATATATATAATATATATAATATTAGTATATATATAGTAATTAATATATATAATATATATATTTTATTATATATATATTATATATAAATACTATATATATATATATTATATACTCTAATATATCGAGTGTAAATATATATAGTATAATATATAATACATAATATATTATATATATATATTAATACTATAGATATAATTTAATATATATATATATATATATATATATTATATACATATATAATATATTAATATTAATTATATTAATATATATATCGTATAATAATATTATAAATATATATAATATATATATATAAATTTATATATATTTATATATAATATATATATATATATATATTATATAGATATATATATATACGGTAGTATATATATATATTATATATATATAGTATATATATATAATATAGATATATAATATATATATATATATTAATATATATATTTATATATATAATATATATATATATAGTATATATTATTACTATATATATATATATATATATTAAAATTTTAGAATGTGTGTCGCATGACTATAATTATACTGATCATTTTGAAAAAATATACGAATAAAAAGAAATAATGTTTGGTTAAGTTAAGTTGCTTTAAGGTTATATAGATTTAAATAAATAATTAGACTTTTTTTCCGGACAGTTTTCGTTTTTGTCATGTGTGCTTACGCTCGATAAAGAGAAATGCTTACCCAGTTTTTAGCACGAATTTTGTGTATAAACTATCACGATTCATATAAAGTTACTTTGTTTACAAACAATTGGAATTAGCTGTTGTATGGAGCATGTGTTTTGGAATAAAACAGAAATAAAAATATAGCAAATGGTTTATATTACAAATTACAACTACCGTATATTATATTACCTTACAATTATATTACAACTATTGTGATGGAGTTTATCGATTTGGAAAATTGGATTTAAATAAGGTTAATTTTATTGAATGAAACGTTCATCAAGCCAAACGGACCTGACTACGCCGCCACTTTTGTTTACATTTTTCGTAAGAACATACTTAAAATTTCGCCAAGCACAAGGGAAATAGCAACCCTACAGAATTAAGGAAATTCCTTTACGTTTGGTGAGCATTTTCATCGATTTTGCGCTAAGTTTGACAAAAAGGAACGCAAACTCAAACATTTCTTACGTTTCGTAAGCACAAATACAAACACGAAAACGTCTTTAATAGTTTTATAGGTGTGAAGCTCTTTTATTAAAATTAAGTTTTCTTTTGAAATTTATCAAATAAGACCGTTATGTTTTTTCATTTGTGCTTACGCTGGATAAGAAATGGCTTCACCCAGTTTAGACGAATTTCGTGTATAGAATTGAACGCTTGCTTACAAGACATGAAACAGCTGTTGTGTTGGACATGTCGTTTGAATAAACATAAGAAATAAAAGAAAATAATAATCATGGTTTATATTACAAATAATTGGTCAACTATTGTATTAGTGTATCTAATTTCTAAGGAATTGATTTTAAAAAGCGTATTTATTGAATGAAACAATTCATCAAACCATAACGGACCCTACCACCCACCATTGTTTTGTGCATTTTTCGTAAAAGAACGTGCTTAAATTGCGCCATGCACGGGAAATAACTACCTTACAGAATTTAAGGAAATCTCCTTACGTTTGGTGAGCATTTTCATCAGAAGATAACATTTTATTCACATGAGTAACTAGCCAGTTCCACCAATACACTGAAGAGCTGGGATGCATAAAACTTATTGCCCATCTTCAACCAATAATTTTGTAGAGATGTTACCAACCTTCATAAGAGTAACATTGGAGATCGTAGTATTTCGAGTTATTCCAGGCGATCATATACCATTTACTACAATATACTGGACAGCTTAATATTTCAAAACGAGTCATTATATCTTTAACTGTCACTGGCTTACCAGCGAGTCTGGAAAAATGCTGTGTACCCATGCATATATTATATATTATCCTTTCCCTATATTTTTTTTTTTGAGTATTTGAGTACTTTATTAAAAAATACTATACGTATGTAATTAGCATTATTAACATTAAGAACATTTAAAATAAGACAGTAATGAAGCCAACATGGGCTATCGAGACTGTCCCAGTCAAGCTAATAAACCAATCACCAAACGCTAATGATTAAATCCGACTATAATGGGATGCTCGGATTTGTGAAACCCAAGAAAAAACATGTGAACACAACGGCCATCAGTGCCGACGCAAAGAACAAAACCAATAAAATGCTAGGTAATAAATGCAATGTCATTTACAAGAGCAGGAAGTTAATAAACTGACAACAGCTTATTGAGAATATTAGAAAAAAAAAGACAAAAGCACGCCCAGGGACCCTATCGGACTTCTCAGCAAATGCCAATAGAACCAATCACCAAACGTGCTCATGCAAAATCCACACAGTACCCTAGGGCTTGCCATAACTACATAGTATACACAAAGTCTAATAGCATGCTCATGCAAATGACATGTGTAGAATGTACACAAGCTACTTATATTTTATTAAAGATGCGCTATTGGTTATGTAAAAATCAAATCCCTCCAAAAATTTTCACAGAAGTAGATTAGTAATTCCGGTTCCGGCGGAACCGAAACCGAAAAAAAAAAAATTTTTAAATTCCGCCGGACCAGAATTCCGGTAGACCTCTAGTTTATATTCCCACCTACACTATAAATATACTTTCCTCTCGACTGATGAGGGAGGCGTGATAAATATTTCTTGCAAGCACTATAATAATGGAAAACCTTGGCCCTTTTTTGCCACCACTGAAAGGTATTCTCGCTGTAGGCAGTGTCTCCATGTTTTCGTAGAGCCTCATCTCCTCTTCCACAGATTCAAATTTGATTATCTTCTCCTTGTAGACTGTCTTCGTTTTATCGATGATAGTTCGCTTGGTATTCATTTGAAGGTGATATATATGTCAATTCCAATTCGGCCCTATGGAAACGTATCAATAAGTCTAAACATATATTGCTGGAAAAGCCACCATTCTTCACTATTCAGTGCTGTTGCTAGGTTTGGATAAAGGCGGCTTCTACTTTTTGTTAATTTTTTTTTTTTGTTACGACGAGCAAAGCTCCTCGGTTATGCTATTAAATGCATATTTAGAAGTGGTTCACCTCGAAATTGCCATTCTGTGGGTTCAGCTATCTTAAGGAATTCCTTATTAGAACCTTTATATGTATCGAAACTTAGATTTATTATTGAATCTAAAAGTTCTCATAATTCTTCACCCAAAAGTAAGAAGTATCGACCAAAAACACGTAGACCGATACCAGACAAAAGGCCGATACTGCTGATACCGATATACTAGCGTAATTCCACTAATATATCAACAGCGTGTTTCAAACCTTGCCGACAATTGATAGGCTAGATAGGTTATGTGTAGGTCAAACATTTTCGTTAAATGAACCATCTCATCCGATGCCCCCAGAGGGGTGTATTCGCATCGGTTGCGCCGAACATGTAGCACATGTAGTTAAAAAACAACAGATGAAACGTGTACAGCATTACGTAATTTATTTTTGAGTGCGTTCAAATGTATGTATCAAAGTGTCACCTTCGCGGCACACGCTGATTATCAACCCGTAGCCAACCAACCGAGCAACTCTTGTCGAGCACGTGTGGTCTCTGGATTGATGAGGATTGGAAGGCGTCCTGTTTCTGGCAGAGACTGCTTTATTGACTATGGCTCTCATACACCGATACCCTTAACGTGCCCTCATAGGTAGAAGTCAAGGGGCTTCAGATCCGGGACCGATGGGGCCGACACCACGAGGGCGCGGCCGTGTTCGACTGGCAGGGGAACGACATGCTGTGGCCGAGAATCGACCAAGAGACACGCCCGACATCAGGCGGGAACCAACTAGGCGGTCACAGACCAACTAGCCTAGAGCTGGTTCAGCAACGTCGTCTGCAGGAAACTGTAGTCGGATCTATGCATACATGTTAGCCTGTTGCGTAGGAGAAACGAGGACCTAAACAGTGTTGGCCAACAAACCTGCCCAGATGTGACGGAGAAACGGTATTGGTACAACTCGGCTATAGCAGCGGGTTCTCTTAGTCCCATACGTGGCTATTCCTGGAGTTGAAATAAAATAGCCGTCCCGTGTAAAGATCGCCTCATCTATGAAGAGGACGTATCGCGGGAAGGCAGCATCCTGTGTAAACTGCCGGAGAAACCACGTACAAGGTCCAGACGTGGTGCATAGTCGGTAGGCCCCCCAAGCGTCTTACCTGCACAAGGTGGTACGAATGGAGGTTGTATTCCCGCACGATTCTCCACACTGTTGGGTGGCTTACTGCATAGCATGCGCCACACTACGCGTGCTGGCGAACCGGTTGGATAAACATCTCGACGACGGCATCCTCTACGAGCACTGGCGCATAACACGAATGCCATCCACGACGTTCATTAAGGAGTGTATCCGTCTCCTGCATGCTTCCGTTACGACAGACGCAACCGTTATGTCGAGGATGTCTTCTGGTTGAGTGCCGTTTCCACGTAATTGCTACGGGCCCCATTCCATTCCCCGTCCGCTGTCATCAATAATATACATCACCATGTCTGTGAGTTCAGCGTAGCTGTACCTCATGTTTATAGCAACACGCACTGCACTATAACGTAACAACGGGCACCGTGTAACTGCTACCCACGCGTATAGGACCTCTACACATCACGTACACATGTCGGTCTGCGCACGTCTTCCGATGCGCATACCCCCCTCTGGGGGGCCTTGGGGGAGAATGTTCATTTAACTAAAAAGTGCACTACACGTTAAAGCCTATATACCGCTTTCAATTTGTCGGTTAGGTCTTGAAACACCCTATATATTATATTATATAGTATATATATCTATAATTATATAAATATAATAATATAATATATATATATATATATATATAAAATATATATATATATATATATATATATATATATATTATATATATATATATAGTATATACATATATATATAATATATATATATATTATAATATATAATATATTATATATATATATATTATAATAATATATATATATATAATGATATAATATATATATATATAATATATATATAATTAATTTATATTAATTATATTATATTATATATAGATATATATATATATATATAATTAATATATTATATATATATATATTAAAATATATATTCATCGTGGGCCAAAAACGCGTAGCGTAAAACCGCTCCATGATTTCCCACGTCTTTCGCCGACGGCACCAGGAGTCGTACGGCTTCGTTTCCCGAATTGGCCATACTAATGTACCACATGGCTCATCTTATGGCAAGGATGAGCATCTCCCTTGTAGTCCTTTTCTTGTCGTTCCCAGTGTCTACTGTCGGTACGCCATCTTCTCGTGTTGGTGCTCTTGACGGCTTCCAGTACCGGCTGTATCTCCCTTGTTACACACCTTACCTTTCGACATCCCGCCTCTCATATATTTTTTTCTGAATCACTTCTTTCCACAGACGTCGATTTTTGTCTTTCCTCGTAACTGACTCTGCTCTATAGATTAATAATTGATCCCGTTTTCATGCGTTCGTTTAGGAGTGCCCCTGTAGTTGTTTTCTGACTCGCGACTTATCGCCGCGTTTTGTGCGCAGGATGGCGCGTGACACTCACTCAAAATAAAAAAAAAATAAATATATAATATATAAATAATATATATATATATATATATATATAATATAGTATATATATATATATATTATATATATATATATTTATTATTATTATTATTATTATATTATTATTATTATTAATTATTAATTATATTATATTATTATTATTATTATTATTATTATTATTAATTATTATTATTTATTATTATTTTATTAAATTATTATTATTAATTATTATTATTGTATTATTATTATATATTTATTATTATTTATTATATATTATAATTATTATTATTATTATTCCATTATTTATTATTATTATTATTAGTAAGTAGTAGTAGTAGTTGTAGTAAGTGGCACACATGCGACTTTTTTTAAAATATTTTTTATCAACTCTGATCCATTCACTTTCTGATAGTATTTTTTTTTTTTTTTGATAAGGTTTTTATTTTTCTTTTCTTTTAACAATAATTTAACTACGTTACCCCACCACGATAGACTTTCTGCAAATGATCGCTCGTATGGGCTTAGCCCCAGACAGTTTTTTTTTTTTTTGGTTTTTTTTTTTGTTGATTTGTTTAATGCTCTTGAAAAAAAGCTGCGAAAATGTGTATCATATGAAATCTAAATAAATACAGAACATCAATCCGAATAGGGCGGCATAATTTAGGAGCTCGAAGATGGTGGTTCGACGTCTCTCAATGCGAAGAATGATTCGACTCGCCGCGTGTTTGATGAAGGCGAGGGTTCGGGTTCGGATTCGTTTCGGGTTTATGGAATCGGAAATTAAAAAAATGAAATTTTTTGTTAGATTCAAAATGGGAAATTATTTATTAAGCATAGTACGATAAATACGAATAATCATTGAAAATTGGGAAAAATCGGCAATTTTTTTTTAATTGTTATCTGAAATCTAGAATTTCATCAATTAGAATCGGTATAGTGAAATTACGTTACAAATGTACTCATCACTACTTTTCAAATATTTGGCTGAATTTTGTCGAGTTTGAGAAAATAGTTGCCGAGAGCCCCTTGGAGTGATGGAATCGGTGCATATATATATATTTATATATTATATATATATATATATATATATTAGATATAATATATATATAAGATAATAATATAAAATATATACTATTTAATATATATATTATTATATACTATATATATAGCATAATAATATATATATAATATAATATATATATTATATATATATACTAAAAATATATAGTATATATATATGATACTCAAACCATCCATATACCTAAAATACCACAAATTGTGGTTCTTTTAAACACAACCATATGTTTAAATACGCGCAAAACACAATTAGTGTTTTTAACCATAAATTATGTTTAAAACGCAAAGACAACAATTGTAGATGTACCTAGAATTGTCGGTTATTTTTTACATTATAATGAGGTAAGCCAAGCGAGTGGTAAAAATTTCAGTTTGCTTAACAGTAAACTATGGTTGAAAGCGAAACCAATCTTATTGTTGTGCTGAATATAAAATAATCAAATTAGTTAAGAATATTAACAATCAAAATGTTTACTCTCAGTCACGATTTCATAGGTATATATATATATATACCTATATAGTATAGTATACCTATATATATATATATTATATATATATAATATATTATTATATAATTTGTCGTAGGTAAATATAGTGTATAGAGTTATTAGATTGTATATATATATATATATATATAATCAAATTAAATATAATTGATGGCTATTAATTGCCATTTTCAACTATTTTCTTTGTTTCTCGTGATTAGTCTCCTGTTCTTTGTTTGTCCCTCTGTCTCAATTCTCTTTTCTCTGTCATACTCGTCCTCTGTCTTTTTTTTTTTTTTTTTTAAAGTTATTCAATCGTTATTTTTTTGACCATTAATATTTTTATATTAAATGTTTTTGTATGTTTGTAGTTTAACAATTTTTTTTTGAAAGAAAATTTCAAATAATGTTTTTTTTTTTTTTTTTTTTTTTTTTTTTTCATGATTTAAAAAGCAAATGAGGAAGACAGCGCTATTATTTTGGCGTATTTATGAACTGTTTGGATGGGTACGTTTTTACATTTGTTTCTTCTTCAATGCTACCCCAACCCTGACCTCCCTTCCTTTTTTTTCTGTCTCCCCAACTTCCCCCACCCCCTCCAGCTTTTCTCTTCCTAAACCATACTATTTTTTTATTTTTCTTTTTTTTTTTTTGTATCTTACTGGAATATAAATTTTATTTATTACTTTTTTCATCAAATATTTGCATTTTGCCCATTGAGTAGTATTAGTAACATCGGATAGTAGTATAGTATATATATATATATATATAGTATATAATAATATTATATATATATATATATATAAGTAATATATTATAGATATATAATATAATTATATTATATATATAAATAGTAATAATATAATATTATATATAAATATATATATTTTTTTTTTTTTTTCTGAGTCAATGATACAGGACCCGACATCTGCCATTACCGAGTCTGATAACATCCAATATCATGGCCTGTATCCGCATAACAATTTTGAATGTCAGGGAAAATTTAAATGGCGAAAGGAATATTCAGTCAAAAATAAAAAAAATAAATAAATACTATTGAACAATATAAATAATCCTAATATTACAAAAATAACGAAATCATATATTGTAAAGAATATATTGCTTCTTGGAGATACAAGAAAGTAGAGTTACTACTAAAGTGGGATAGATAAGATATGGGACAATCCTTTAGAAGGGTCTATGGACCACAAAGTAGGAAATGACGACGGCGAACAGCGGTTCGTTTGGGGGACAATCTAATGAAGATATGTAGAACAAGATATGCGGTATTGCCGACGGTAAAATTTACAGATGGAGAGTGGTCCCGCGGACATATAATGACTCCTCCGATGAATATTGTGTGGCTAATACGGAGCGTGCAAGATCACCCGTGTAAGCGCATTCGTCGATGAGACAGAAGTATACAGCTCACCATATTCGCTTGTATATTTCTAAGTTCTCTCGCTCCATTCCGATTCACCCTTCCAGTATCTCTTGCCAACAAAATCGAAAGCCCTGTCGGAGTATAAGAGCGGATAGTAATCAGTGATGGAGCGATTTGTCGAATGGCATAAAGTGATTTGTTTCATACGGGAGTGGAGCAGCCGAAGAAATTGTTGTACCGCAGATACCATTGTGTTTTTATAATAAAGGGTTTTAGAGGTCGCTATGGAGGCGCTGAGGAGTTTCTAGATATAGATAGTTTTGTTAATGATTAGTAATTCCCTGAGAAAAGGGCAATCATTCTTACCATTAGTTCTGCCCTAAATATTAGCATGAGACCTCCGCCGAGGAGTTATGAGAGGTTTCGGTCAGAAATACTTATAGTATATAGATATATATATATATTATATATTATATATTATATATATATATATTATAATATATATAATATATAGTATAGTATAATTATATAATATAATAATTATATATAAGTAGTATATATAATATATATATATTATATTAATTAATATATATATATAGTATATATTATAATATTTAGTGATGGGACGATACAAAATAATTTCTGACTCTGTTAAAATTGAAGAAAGTGTGCAAAACTTTTTGATGGCCGATTCTAAGCCTGATCATATCATCTTACTATGGAAAATAATTTCCCCCGGTCTGCTTTCTAATTCTATCGATTCTTTAGCCGATTAATCGTTCTCTATCTCACAAAAGTATTATATATTATATTTATATATATATTATACGATTATATATATATAATATAATATATATATATATATATATATATATATATATAGATATATATATATGATAGATATTATATATATATATATTGTTTAAACTCTTTTTATTTCCCCTTTATGCTAGGGGTAACGACGTGGGGGACCAGCTGAGAATAATTCAATCTTTTAAGCCGTGCTTATGCCCAAAATCCGGGGCGTCGACGCAAATGCGTGGTCGCATTCGAGTTTTAATCTGCGCTCCGCGTTTATGAGTAAAACGCCAACTGCTACTGGGGAGGTATTGAACCAAGCGTCCTCTCGTATGAGAGCGGCGACTCAACCTCCTGCGCCACGAGGCGTTCAATATAATAATATTATATTATATATATATTATAATATATATATATTATATTATATATATAGGATGATAATATAATATATTATATTATAATAGTATATTATATTATTAATATATATATGATATGTGCTAGGTTAGTTCATAGTAAAAGTTATCTATTATATACTTATATAATATATAAATATAGTATATATCATATTATATATATATATTATATATATTATATATACTATATATATATATATTATATAATATAATATTTTTCAACCAGGACTTTTTAAATGTTTGTAAGAAGACAAAATCTCTAAACAATGAACAAACACCAACGTGATACTTCTACATAAAAGGATAAAAAAAACTAAAAAATACAGACCAATTAGTGTATTCCATTGTTATAGTTCAGACGTGTTACAAAAATAATAAGTAACAATTACTGAATAACTCCTCTAAATAGTCTCATGAACAAGCAGAATATAAAAGTTTGTTATATAACGGTAACTAATTACAACGAAGAGGCTCAATCGGTAGAGCCACCGAGTCGTTTAATAGGCAGCAATTACCTAGAACATTTTGCTGCTCCTAGGATGGGGAAATGCCCTCGAGATGGAATCTTATCTAAAAAAAATAGTAGTCCAGCAGCTTATGGGAAGATGTAATGGTTATGAGAAGTCTTCATGTAGATTATTTTTATTGTAGATTATAAAAAATACATTTGACTCAGTAGGAACTATTTGTTATAAATGCTTTGAATAGTCAGGGTATTGCGAAAGCATATTTAGTGACATTGAAATACATGGTATGAGAATTACCAGTATTTAAAGAGTAATAATGTACAATTTAAATGTGAATTTTCGTACAAATTTCCCAAAAATTATTTGATGAGTTGTGAGGTAAAACTTATCTAAGAAGTACATATATGGACAGACCTTCCAATCTAACCTCCGTCTTCTTGACCTCATTCAGACCGAATGTCTGAGAATAGTCACGGGAGCGTTTCGTTCTTCTGCGAGGGAGAGGCTGGAGGCAGGGCTAATGCCCTTGTCCCTGCGGAGGGAAAAGCTCATGTGCGCATTATTTCTCCGTATTTAGGTTCCTACCTCATCTGCCTTGACTTCTATAATAGAGCGCGTCCATCACAACCTTTTTTATTGGCCATTTTCTGGGGTTGTTCACTCCATCTTCGCTTTCCTCGATCTTCCTCAGCGAGCGGTCATGCACTATGATTTCAACTCTACCTATTCAAAGTGGGTTTATCCGCCTCCTGCTGTTTGCAACGGGATCCAACCTTTAACGAAGGCGGAGGCACACCCGGTACAGTTGAGGGTTTCCTTTCTGTATCATGGGGAAGTTCATAGCGACTCTATAGCGGTTTACACTGATGGTTCCAAGACGGAAGTAGGGGTGGGTTCTTCGGCGGTGTTTTCGGACATCAGTGTATCCCACACCCTTCCATCGTATTCGTCTGTTTTTTTTTTCGGCGGTGTCCATGGGGGTGAACAGATTCAGTACCATCACCCCTGAGGGTAACTATACCATCTTTTCCGATTCTAGAAGCGCTCTCCAGGCATTGCTTAACCGATCAACCCGAAACCTTTTGGTTTCTGCCATTCAAAAGTCAATCTGCTTTCCTGTGAAGTAGCACAGAAAATTCCTTCTGTTGGGTTCCTTCTCATCTGGGCGCTCCTGGAAACGAAAAAGCCGATAAGGAGGCCGAACAAGCGGTAACGCACAAGGTGTCGAATGCCCAATACCTTCCTCCTGCTGTACGCCTGGGCCATTTCCCTGCTACAGATTTTTTCATCACTGTACGTCGGGGTTTCCTCTCTGGCTGGCAAACATGTTGGGCAGAGGATGCTCGTGGCCCAAACTAAGAATCATCAAACCCGTCATTGGACGGTGGTCATCATCTAGTAGAAAGAGTCGCCTCCTGGAGGTAGGTCTGGCTCGTATCAACCTCACCCATAGATTTTTGCCCTTTTTGCTCCAATTGTCCTCTTACAGTCGTTCATATCTTGAGGGTTGCGAGGCTATCTCATCTCGACTCTTAGAAGCAAGTTCTTCCCTCATGTGCTCACTCATAACCCTTCCAGCATCGCCTTACGCACTATCCTATCCGAATCATCTCACTTTCGTAGTGATCGAGTTTTTGCCTTCCTGTTTGAACTGAACATCATATATAAGATCGAAACATCTCGGCTTTGTTCATATTTTGTTCCGCTAGGGACTTTCCCTGTACTTAGTTTGCGACACAATATAGCCACATTCCTGTGTGATTCCTGTGTGGTGTGGAGGTCCCTGTACACAAAAAATTATTATTATTATTATTATTATTATTATTATTATTATTATTATTATTATTATTATTATTATTATTATTATTATTATTATTATTATTATTATTATTATTATTATTATTATTATTATTATTATTATTGTAAAATTAGTTTGATTTAAAACAATTTGCTAAAGAGTAAAAACATCACCGTGTATTGTTCCTAAGAAATAATAGGTTTAAAACAATATTTCCGTGATTATTATTATTATTATTATTATTATTATTATTATTATTATTATTATTATTATTATTATTATTATTATTATTATTATTATTATTATTATTATTATTATTATTATTATTATTATTATTATCGTTTGTATATATTTTCTAATATTATACATATGTTATAATTGATATTGCATTAAACCTATTCTCATAGGACGTAATTGTCACCTCTGCATCTCATTTTGGTTATAAATTAATAATAATATTTTGTACTTCTTATTATAACATCTTGTAACATTTTTTTTTGTAACTAAATAATAATAAATTAATAATAATAATAATAATAATAATAATACACAATTATTATTACATTAATATTGACACTAATAATAATAATAATAATAATAATCACGGGAACAAAATTTTTTTTTACTTGTATATAAGACTTGTTTCTTATGTATTTTGTTGTGCTGAATTCAAAAATCTTAATGGTTTTTTATCTGTCAGGTTCAGTTTTGACACTACTCGCATGTAAACATGGAAAAAAAATTGCAAAAATAAAGATTTTTCCCGTGAACAGAGGCAAAACTGCAATATGGTGTAAACAGAGAATCTAAATAAAATATATGTATCTTGCCCAAATAATATACAAAATATGCTGTGAAAATTTCAAATTGATAGGACAAATAATAAAAAAGATATAGCGATTTTCATTTATGAAATGGTAAAAAATTTTTTTTACATTTTTTTTAGTTTTCAAGTGAATGACGGCAAAACTGGACCTTATAGACAAACACGAATATAATTTTTTGATTCAGCGCAAAAAACTACATAAGAAAAGTCTTAGATACAAACCATCAAAATTTGTTTTACGTTATTATTTACATTATTATTATTATTATTATTATTATTATATTATTATTATTATTATTATTATTATTATTATTATTATTATTATTATTATTATTATTATTATTATTATTATTATTATTATTATTATTATTATTATACTGGGGAACAAAATTTTTATTGACCTGTATATAAGACTTCTTTCTTATGTAGTTTTTTTTGTGCTGAATTCAAAAATTATATTGGTGTTTGTTTATCAGGTCAAGTTTTGCTGCCATTATTCATATGAAAACTAAAAAAAATGCAAAAAATTATTTTTTTAACATTTCATAAATGAAAAACCGCTGTATCATTTTTATTATTTGTTCTATCAATATGAAATTTTCATAGCATATATATATATATTTGGGCAAGACCCACATATTTTATTTAAATTATCTGCTTGTATACCCAACCGTTTTGTCTCTGTGCACGGAAAAAATAAATTTTTTATTTTGCAATTATTTTCCATGTTTACATGTGAGTAGTGTCCAAACTGGACATACAGACAAAAACCAATACGATCTTTGAATTCAGCACAAGAAAATACATAAGAAACAAATATTGGATCATAGACAACAGAAAAAAAGGTAAAATTTGTTGACCTTTGTAATAACTGAAGGTATTTCCTCTCTTTAAATTAGAATTAGTACTGAAATAAGTGGGTTGCAAAACTGAGTAGTTTTTTCCTCCCCCATCTCCCTGACCCAATGTTTCTGTTTCCCTTTCTTCATCCCATTTTGCTCGAGGACGAAGATTTCTTTTCCGAAGGTTTCCCCATTTTTTTTTAGTTTGCTTGTAAGGGGGCTCAAATAATGGCTATTTGTTATTCTTCAAACATTTTCAGTGAGGAACGAGCCTGAATAACGAAGGAAGCAAATAAAATTGACCATCAAACGTATACTTTTTCGTTTTCTAGTATATATATATATATATATATATATATATATATATATATATATATATATATATATATATGTATACCTATATACATATATACTTACATAATGTACATATATATATATATATATATATATATATATATATATATATATATATATATATATATATATATATATATATATTATATTTTTATATATATATATATATATTATATAATATATAGAAATAAATATATATATATATATATATATATATATATATATATATATATATATATATATATATATATATATATATATATATATATATATATATATATATATATATATATATATATATATATATAGCAAGAGGGCCCAGGTTCGAGACTAGGTGGCGAGAGAATGTGAGCTATTCTCTATTAACTCTAGCTTCGTCCCACTCAGACGTTAATGAGTACATTGGTAGCGTGCTTTGCTACTAATGGGAAAACTTCCCGGCATCCGCGATAGGCCTGGCCAGCCAGCGGATTTAGTCGTTAGGCCCGTGTAACCCAAGGACCTTTCTCGATGGGTCCCACTGACAGGTCGTGGTTTTCCTAGAAGACCATAATCTTCCTAGAGTACAGTTTATATATATATATATATATATATCATATATATACCTATATATATAGTATATATATATAAGATATATATATATATATATATATATATATATATATATAAGCCCTATATATATATGGTAAAGTTGAATCTTTCGTCTGAGCTTTGATATTCGATATATCGAAATATATTAGATATATATATATATATATATATATATATATATATATATATATATATATATATATATATATATATATATATATATATATAGTAAATCTGTGTCTACCTAACAACACTTTATCCTAACCTAGATTTAAAAGCCGTACAGTAGGACCTAACCTAGATTTATCGTCGTGGCCCAAAACGGAGACCTAACCTAGATTTATAATTGTTGCCCAAAACGGGAGACCTAACCGGAGATTGATTGTTGGTTTTGATGAGACCAAAGAATGAGCATATTCGGAAATATATATATATATATATATATATATATATATATATATATATATATATATATATATATATATATATATATATATATATATATATATATATATATATATATATATATATATATATATTCAGTCCAGCTTCTATGGGATGGGAATTTCAACTTGAATAGGAAAAGCAATACTAGGGCCCTCCACATATTAAACTTTATTTGAAATCACAACGTTTCGGAAATCGTAATTTCCATCATCAGGTGAATACACTATAAAATAAAACAATAATAATTTTAAGTATACAAAATTCTATAAAAATTTTAAGTGACTAATTATTTAAATTTAATATAGTATAATATATATAGTACGGTATACATTAGAATTAATCCATAATCAAATCAAAAGTTCACATATTTACAAGGATGGATCATAATTAGAAGAAATATAAAACGTCGCTCTCCATCAGTAAATAACTTAGATTATACAAAATAAAAGCAATTAAATGATTCAAAATTCTGTATTAATGGTAACTAAATTAAAATGGAATATTAAAGTATTAACAACAGAAAAATTCTTAAACTCACCAGACAAGTCTCAGACATCTCCAAGTTTCAGATTAACGAATGTAAACAAACAAACTCCATATTTAAAGAGAGTTAAATTAGCTGTAGTTTAAATGGGCCTGAATCACTATTAAGAGAGGGTTTAATGTTGTGAATATATAAAGCTTCCAAAATATGCAAGTTGGTTGGTGAACTTGTTTGTGTTAATATATTGAAATTATTGTAATTATAGGTATGGTCTATATATATATATATATATATTTAATATATATATATGTTATTATATATATAGAAATTATATATATATATATATATATATATATATATATATATATATATATATATATATATATATATATATATATATATATATATATATATATATATAAAAATATATATATATATATTAGTGATGGATCAAATAACCGCAAGTCGCGGAAGCAACCTGCACATATTTTGACAATCACCGTAACCGGCAACCGCGGTTGTCACTGTCGACATAACCGGGCAAACCGCGGTTCGTCACTGCTCTAAAACCGCAAATGCGGTTGTCAGGAAATCTTTTTAAAAATACTCTTTATGATATCAAAACTTTCTCTCTTTTTATTCTTATATATATATATATATATATATATATATATATATATATATATATATATATATATATATATATATATATATATATATATATATATATATATATATATATAATATATAAAAAAATAGTAAAAATAGAATATATATATATATATATATGTTATATATATATATATATATATATATATATATATATATATATATATATATATATATATATATATATATATATATATATATATATATAAACAAGGGAAAACACAATAAACGTGTGAATATAGTATTATTATAAATCCCCACATAAAAATAAAACAAAAGAAAAATTACAAAAACCACGAACTATACTTTCGAGAGGACATACCGCCTCCCCGCATTCAGGCTCGTAAATAAAACTTCAATAAAATTAAGGACAAAATAGTGTGTTAAAATAGTTGGTTGTTTAAGTGATGTTATTTAGATATTTCATAAAATAAGATTTTTGAAAATTTTAAAAATAAAATTGGTAAATTCACCAAGAATATTGGCATTTAAAACATTAAGATTATTTGCATTCTTAGTTAGAAAAGATTCTAATCATTGTTTTTGTGAGCGTCTATGACGGGAGATATCAGCTCTATATTTGTAACATCGATCCCATGTTTCTTCTCTTCTCTATGCTTTTGCAGGAATGAGTTACGGTCACAAATTTTAGAGAGTAAGAATGTGGTATAGGTATGTATCTTTTAAAATAAAGATAATAGTGCCTTTTCCAACTGACAATTTTATGCTTGTTTCAGGTGTCCCCAACACTACTAAAAAATTGCTACAAAATTTAAAATATGATGATTCAGAAATTTAAAATATTGGTGTCTATAAAGAACCTAGCAAAGCAAAGATTGAGGTTCTTTATATTTTGGAGAAACTTTGGATTTGAAAAGAAGAAAAATACCAACATTCTTACTCTCTAAAAATTTGTGACTGTAACTCATCCCTGCAAAAGCATAGAGAAGAGAAGGAACACAGGATCGATGTTGCAAATATAGAACTGATATCTCCCGTGATAGACACTTACAAAAGACAATTATCAGAATTTTTTTAATTAAGATTGTAAATAATTTTAATGTTTTAAATGCAAATGCTCTTGATGATTTTACCAATTTTATTCTTAAAATTTTTTCAAAAATGTCTTATTTTATGAAATATCTAAATAACATCACTTAAACAACCAACTATTTTAACAAATAATTTTGTCCTTAATTTTAATAAAGTTTTATTTACGAGCCTGAATGAGGAGAGGCGGTATGTCCTCTCGAAAGTATAGTTCGTGATTTTTGTAATTTTTATTTTGTTTTATTTCTTGTGGGTTTTATATATATATATATATATATATATATATATATATATATATATATATATATATATATATATATATATATATATATATATATATATATATATATATATATATGGATGATTTGGTTTTGTGTGACGAATCGGAAGAGAGTTTGAAATGATTGGTAGATAGATTTGGTAGGGTGTGTAAAAGGAGGGGTTTGAAAGTAAACGTTGATAAGAGTAAGGTTATGGTTGCGAGTGTGGACAGTCTTCAGAGTGAAGTTATGTTAGATGATGATCAGCTGGAACAAGTGTCTGAGTTTAAATATTTAGGATATATGTTGGATTAAAAGGGAACGGATGATGCAGAGTGTAGTAGGAAAGTTGTGAATGGCAGGAAGGTGGCTGGTGCAATTAAATCGTTGGTGGATGTGAAAGGACTAAGTCTTGAGTGCGCTAGGGTCTTTCATGAGGGTATGTTGTTACCTGTGTTAATGTATAGTAGTGAGACTATGGTCTGGAATAAGAGGTATAGATCTAAGATACAATATGTTCAGATGGACAATCTTAGGGTCGTGTTAGGTGAGAAAATTGATAAAATGAGAAATGAAAGTGTATTATAGAGTTGTGTGGTGTGAAGAAAAGGTAAATGAGAGAATAAATGAAAGTATGTTGAGATGGTTTGGTCATGTGGAATGGATGGATGACAGCCGGTTGGTTAAGCGGATGTATAGTGGTGAGTGTGCTGTTGACCGGCTGGGAGACCGAAGAAAAGTGGATTGAGTCAGTAAAGGAATGCCTGAAGGAGAGAAATGTGAGTTTGGCAGAGGCGAGAAGAAAGGTGCATAATAGGAGTGAATGGCGGGGTTTTGTGAGGGGGTATGGTTGTGGCCCACCTGGGCCAAGGGATAAGAACCCCACATTTACGAGAGATGCCATAATGAGGGTCCGTCGCGGTCCTGTATAAAGCTCTAGGGTGAATTTTCTGACTGCGACGAGCTCTCACTAAATGGTATAGGGTGGTAAGTATTGGCTTTCTTTTTGGACCAGCGTCATATTCTTCTACCACTTTCTTGTTTCCGGTGCATGTTGGGCACCTTACCCCCAGTCTTGGAGAGAAGGTGGGTGATGGTGTGAAATATATATATATATATATATATATATATATATATATATATATATATATATATATATATATATATATATATATATATATATATATATATATATATATATATATATATATATATATATATATATACCTCACCACACCCTGGTAACTCTTGCAAACAGAGGCTAAATTCCACATTAAAAGACGTGAAATTTAGTAATATTCAAGGTAATAATAATAATAATATAATTTATTATTATTATTATTTATTATTATTATTATTTATTATTATTATTATTTATTATTATTATTATTATTATTATTATTATTATTATTATTATTATTATTATTATTATTATTATTATTATTATTATTATTATTATTATTATTATTATTATTATTATTATTATTATTATTATTATTATTATTATTAGTAGTAGTAGTAGTAGTAGTAGTAGTAAACAAAGCAATTGTTATATTTTTTACTGTAGATCCGGTAAACTGCGGTTATTGAAAATCTAAGAAACCGCAAACCGCGGTTGTTGAAAATTTAAGAACCGCAAAACCGCAAGGCGGTTATGCAAAAATTCAGCTTCGCTCTATCACTAATATATATATATATATATATATATATATTATATATATTATGTTATATATATATATATATATATATTATATATATATATATATATATATATATATATATATATATATATATATATATATATATATATATATATATATATATATATATATATATATATATATATATATATATATATATATATATATATATATATATATATATACTC
>JABUQX010047500.1:0-7500 GCA_015478945.1 Trachelipus rathkii | reverse complement strand
CAACTTCCAACTTTGCAAACATGGACAAGTGTAAGATTGTCCATGGGTTGTTTTTAACGTTTGTTAATTTACCCGTATATATATATATATATATATATATATATATATATATATATATATATATATATATATATATATATATATATATATATATATATATATATATATATATATATATATATATATATATATATATATATATATATATATATATAAAATCACGACTGGCTCAGTGGGCTAAAGCGCTGTTTACGCAGGCTTATGTTTCGCTGTTCGCTCCTTGATACTAACAAGACCCCACACCTCACTAAAACATAGCTAACATATACAACAAACATAAGATCCTATTATATAACATTCAATAATCACCTTCCCTTCCGCCTATCAAGAGTCTAGAGTCAATTTGTGAGTCTGTAATTCATGCCCAACGATGTATGAACATCTTGTTTAGGTTGAACCGAGAAAAGGTTGCTATCAACCTAAATATCTGCGCAACATTTTAGTTGAATCGGAAAACACAAGGAACATATTTTCCCCGACTAAGTACTTTAAATACGATAAAGGGAAAGACCTTCCATAATATTAAAGGGGCAATAGAGGTTCTGTGGTAATTAATATTATATATATATATATATATATATATATATATATATATATATATATATATATATATATATATATATATATATATATATATATATATATATATATATTGTCATTTTAAAGCTTCCGTATATTAGGAAGATGAAATTTAGTAGGTCTCACATTTTATGCAAATTGCTAAGCTTTTTAGATGATTGTGACATCCTCTTACGAGATTCATGACACTGTCATTTATGAGAGTGAGAAACGGACGATAGAACTCTATTATTATTATTATGGAGTTAAAAAAAAAGGGGGTGGGGGTGGGTGAGCCTGTCAAAGTGCAAAAAAAAAAAAAACTGGGAGGGGTGGGGGAAGCCTGTCAAAGTGCCAGATTTGAGTCGTCAATTGTCGTTCTGGGCATTCGGAAAGAGACTTCTTTGTGCTATATATAACATTGACTTTTGAGATTATCTTATATACTTTAAAGGGGGAAGGGTGCTGGGGGTGGGGGTGAGGGGTCCAATTCCAATTGTCTTTTTATTGTTCTTAAATTTTTTTTTTAATGGAATGAATTTGTTAAAGTGTTGTGACTGTTCTCGTTATATATTGACTTAATTTTTGACGTGATATTATAAGTAGCAGCCTTTTTTCACTCTTTGTATTATAAATTTCCATGAGTTTGGATTCGGGAATTTGAATGACGAAATCGGGAAATTTTGGTCGATCGGTAGCGGAGTCTGGTGTGAAAATCGTACTTTCCTAAGTAGTTGGAATCGAGAGTCTGTCTCTTATAACCTAAACCACACCCCTGATGATGATGATAATAATAGTAATAATAATAATAATAATAATAATAATAATAATAATAATAATAATAATAAAAATACTACTACATAATAATAATATTAATAATAATAATAATAATAATAAAAATAATAATAATAATAATTTAATATTTTGTTGAATTAGCGTAATAAGCAATTTCGCTTACAAAACATTTTTGGAAATGATAATTTTCTCTTATGTCTTCTTTTACGTTTATACTGTGGTGATATAATATTTTTGACAAATTAAATTTAATTTATTTATCTGATTTTCGAAAAGTTATTCATTGCTCTCTTGAACAGGGTAGATTTTACTTATTACCTGGCATATCATACGTGATAGTGTGGCGGACTCATGCGACCGAGGTTGCTGGGTTCGATTCTTATAGGAGTTCCCCTTTTTGATAAAGAAGGAAAGCCCTAGGCGTGAAATTAGAAAATAAAACTTGGCATAAGAGATACCATGATCATGAAGGTGGGTCAACACAGGATGAGGCTGACAATTGCATTATGGTGACGCTGACCCTTTTACTATTACCGTAAATGCGGGTTAACCCCAGTGCCTTGTTTTTTAGATTATTTAAATATTTTATCTACTTATTCGAAAATCGCAGCTCTTGACGTCATTTTGTTAGTTGCTAAGTTTTTGACGTTATTTCTTCGAAAATCTAAGTTTTTAAAACTTATCTCTTAGAAAATCTGAAATTTGTTTAACACTTCGAAAATTGTACTTTTGAATTTTTTTTTATATATAAAAATGTTTAGTTGATATCCTTAATTAAAGTGTTTTAAATAATATGTTATGTTTTGGGTAATTAAAGTGTTAAAAGGAAAATAGAAAATTATGGCATTTTGGTTTTGTGCTTGAATTTTAAATTTCGAGTTTTAATATCATATCATATATCAATATAACTTACGGTATTGAATTTGTACAACAATTGGAGATTAAAATAATGTTTGGTTTCGATATATATATATATATATATATATATATATATATATATGTAAACACGCAGTATATATATATATAGTAAAGTATATATATATATATATATATAAATAATGTTTTATATATATATATAATATATATATATATATATATATATATATATATATAATTTCTTTACATTACAGATATAATGTCGTGGTTTGAGGGTCATGATTGGAGGGACGTGTGACGCGATCACTTCCCCCCCTCTTACACCTTCAGCCTCTTTGAAACCTTTTTCGAGGTCATCCTCCGTTCCGATTGAGACCGCCGAACGTTTTCCTCCTCCTTCCCTTACCCCTTCCCAAGCGAATGCGAATGGCTTCGCCTCAATTTTGTCCTTTTCTTCGTCTTCTTCTTCTTCCTCCAGTATCTTGTCTTCCTCTTGTTCGACGACGACCTCAACAACGTCATCAACGTGTAGAAAAAACCGTAATAATAATAACCACAGCAACAGTCGTCGTAATAATACGTTCCTTGTTAAGTCGGCTTCAACATCAGCCCTCGTACATTCCCGGTCGTCTTCGGTTATATCTTCTGTCTCTGATGTTGACGACCTAGATAAACGCGACATGAAGAAAGGTAGGTCATTTATTTATTTATTTATTTATTTATTTATTTATTTATTTATTTATTTATTTTTGTGAGAGTGGAGGTAGCATTTTAATTTTTGAATTTAGGAAGTTCTCTCTTGATTTGCAATGTACTATTATTGATAATAATTAAAATGATTATTGCGTATTGAAGATTTTACAGTTCCGATTATTTTTGTTTATTTTAATGAAGAACTCTATTTGTGATAAGCAGAAACTTGGAGTCAAATATAAGTAGAAATTTGGAGTCAAAATAGGAGGTGTATATATGGTCATGGTTCGGATCTTATATTTATTTTAAAGGGGTTTTGAAAAATATAAGGGTTGTGACTAGGGTTGGGAAAAAACCGTTTTTTTCAAATCGTGTTTTTTTCAAGAAAAAAACATGTTTTTTCTGTTTTTTCATTTATTTTACTTTGTCATTAAATGACTTTTTAAAAATATAAAAGAGGCTAATATGATATTTCACTGATGAGTATTTTCATTTTTCAAATATAAGGATACTTGAAATTAAACAAATATTCCATTATGATTTATAAAATAGCAGAACTACCTTTCTCTTATATTTTATCAATTGTTTTCGTTACACAATTTACAGTAGGTTGTAGCCTGCAGACTGCTGTTTGCAGGCTTCTAATTTAACTATGTATTTTTACATTTGTATCATATAATATTTATAATTTTACTTTTAAATTTTAATGTATAATATATTTATATAGAATGAGTCTGAATGACAAAACTCAAAAGTGACTTAGGGATGCAAATGAAATAATAAAAATATTGAAGTTGGCATATACCCAGATTGTAAATGAAGGAGGATGAGTGAATGACTAAATTAAATATTTGGCTTTGGAATATCAACTTTTGATTCACTAATCCTAGTCCCCCACTCCCCAGACCCTAGTCACTACTGAAGGTACTGACTACTGTGCTGTGACTACTGTCAGCTCATTATCACTGGGCTCATGTGATCAGCCACATTTAATTTTTGATATGACTGATATGAAGTCTGATATCTCAGAGTCGTATGATATCATGTGAGAATGACAGTGATGAAGGGACGGGAGTAACAGGACTCTTAAGCTTAATGGTTTTCGCACCATCGCACTCATGACAAATTTTCCAAGAATTTGTAAAAAATTATATGATGAGCAATAAATACTAGTTTTTGTAACGTCTACACAACAAAAGTTATATTTCATGCAAGGGGACCTTTGCTACCTTTATTTCCTTAAAATTACAGTCACACGACTTTTGCATTTGGCATTTCTAAATTCTGATTAAATAATTATGATAAAAATGTTACTGAAAGCTGAAACAGAGTAAGCCACAAACAAAATATTATGAATATCAAAATTCAGAATATAAAATAAAAATATGGAAAACCCATAAAAATTTTGAACACAAACTCAGGGGCTTCCACCTTGTAGGAAATTGGAACCAAAAAAATGTCCAAATTAGAGCATATTTGCTAAAATTTATAATATAATTGCTCAAACATGTAAATTCCACAACTTAATTGAAAAAACGAAAAAAACAAATTTTTACTTCTTGTTTTTTTCAGGCTGTGTTTTTTTCATGAAAAAACCGAGCTTGTTTTTTTCCTTTCCCAACCCTAGTTGTGACCTATTCAAACTTTTGAAGAGACAAGCACATATCATGATTGACCTTTTGACGTTTTACAATAGGAAACTTTTTGGTTCACAGATAGTGTACATAGTTTGCAGTTTAGAAAAGGGTGTTCATAGTGTGGATAGTATAGTATAATATATAGTATATTGAAAATTTCCGGTATAGTATAATTTGCGGTTTCCATTTCTAGAATCTAGGTCCTTGTTTTTTTTTTTAATATTCACATTTTGTCGTTCTATAAAATAATTATCGTGTGCAATAAGGCGTGCAAAATAATTTGAATATATATATATTTTGAAAAATGTTTTTACTTTAATTTCTAGGCCTTCTCTCTTTGATTTCTAGGCCTTCAACATATATATATATATATATATATATATATATATATATATAATAATAGAGATATATATATATATATATATATATATATATATATATATATATATATATATACTAACTGCTATATATATATACTACCCTATATATATCTGATAAACATATATATATATATATATATACTATATATATATATTATAATAGAGCACCTCCTTCTGGGATGCTCTGCTCTCGACACCCCGCTCCGACTTCTCTATATCTTCTCCTCGATCTGTGGAACCACCGGTGGCGGCAGCCGGCTTCCTGGAAGCAGTGTGGCCCTCAATTAAGGTGGGTCAGGGGGCAGGGGAAATATATATATATTATATATTAACCTTATATATATATATATATATATATATATATATATATATATATATATATATATATATATATATATACTATACCACATATATATATATATATATATATTAGTGTTGACAACATTTTGCGCCACGCACCGCTCCGCACCAGGGGTCGTGCAAAGCACCACACCACCACCCATCTTCTACCGCACCGCACCACACCTTTGAGGCTCGTCGACAACCCATACTTTTAATCTAACCGAGAACCACAGCACCGCACCACGCAAAATTTGCACTTTCCGCACCGCACCGCACCACTAAACATATATTATATATATATATATATATATATATATATATATATATATACCACCTATATATATATATATATATATATATATATATATATATATATATATACTGCTATATGAAAAAGGAAAGAATCTCTCCTTAAGATTACCCAGCATTGAGCACATATGGAGTCTTAGAGTACATCCCATGGCACTCCAGTGCCCAATTGTTCTTCCCTTTTGTGCTCATATCATATTCTTCTTAAGATGGAGTAAGCTCTCCACTTATCACACACCATAAAATACAGTTAAAGACAACACCTCTTAAAAGAAAATAAAAAAGTGTTAATTGGCAGCCACCCTACTATCATCACCATTAAATGCCATTGACAGCCTGCGGTGATGGAGTTGGTGCCTTCACGGAATTGCCGGCCTATTTTGATGCACGGTCGCCTTTCTTCATAAATTACGGCATCCTGGGTTTTAAATCTAATTTTCATTTTGTTGAAAATCACCTTTCCTCCTCTAAACCTCATCTGTTATTCCTAACCGAAATTTAGGTTTTTAAGCTTTCCGACTTCAAGCTCTACTCTGTTGACTCCTACTATTATTTCTTCCCTCAATTTTCAGAAAAGCAGTTGTGCCAATGTGTGCAATCGTTTGTTCCCTTTTGATTTGAAGTTTTCCGAATATTCTACCTAATGGCTCAATATAACCTGTCATAATAAATTAGAACACAGTTTCTCTCTTCTTCACATTTCTCTGAAATCATCATTCTTGGTTTATTTCAACGCTCTCCACGGCCAACTGCTTTCCTCTAATTCTCAAGATAAAGTTTATGAACTTGCTAGGGCTTTTCTATCCAGAATTACCTTGAGCAGTTAGTGCAGTTCCCTACTCGTATCTCCGATCGCCTTTGAGATGAACCGAACATTCTAATCTAGACCTTTTTCTAATCTCTAATTCTTATCCCTGTTCTGTTAAATTCTTTCCTCCTATGGGTCTCTCCGATCACTCTCATATCTCTGTTTTCTGTTCTATCTCTTCAAGTCGTCCGCAGGAAAGGCCCCCGACTACGGCGAGAAAACGTTTTTTGGCACCGGTTCTGCTAACGGGTCGGACTTACGGTCGTACTTCTATGATTTCCCATGGAATGACCACAGTTTCCGTGGAAAGGGTCCGGAGTGTGCAAAGTGGGAGTTAATTCTCTCTGGCATGTGGAGAGGCGTGCACCATGATCTTCCAGCTAAACCTAGACTAACCTTGAGACTTTGCTCTGCTTGTTCTCGTGCAATTAGCCAAAGGGACGCTCTGCCTTTAAGAATTACTGTCATCTTCAAATTCCAGGAACACACTTGCCACTTATATTTCATCCCATAATCGTCCAAAATCTATTCTCCAGACCCTAAAATCTTTTTCTCGTAGAAAATGCAGCAATCTTGCTGGCTCCTCTCCCTCACGTAATATCAGACAATCTTATAAAGATGAGTAACACTTTCTCTTACCCTTTTTAGTATTTTCCGTCTGCATAACTGCCGTTTAACGGCCACTAAGCTAAGCTGCTCCTTTTTCTCTAATTCCACCATAGGCGATTCCAGTGATATTCCTGCTTCTCCACCTACCTCCAACATATTTGAAAACTTCTTCAAAAAGGGTGTTTCTGCCTTTTTCAGGCTTGACACTAAGAGAATTTAATAACTCTGCTGGTATTCAAAAAGATTTTCTTCATCTTTGTGCTTTCAAGCTTGCACTTTGCCTTGTCCAGACATTCCACATAAAAGATTTTACGATGGCCTTTTTCTTATTGGGAAAGGTGCTCCTGTACAAAAAAGGGAACGACCAATCTCAACCCTCCAAATATCATCAAATTTCTCTAACTTCTGTTCTTTCTATAGTTTTCAAATCTAC
>JABUQX010047499.1:0-13901 GCA_015478945.1 Trachelipus rathkii | reverse complement strand
TATATATATATATATATTAGTGATGCATGTAACATCCGCATCCGCATCCGCAATCCGCGGAGCATCCGCACATTATTAAAGATCCGCATCTGTATCCGCATCCGCGCTTGCCCTGCGGATGTTGCGCGGATGTTTACATTGTCGAGATTTGATAAGAATTTTATAATGAAAAATACTTAAGATGAATCTGAAAAATGAAAATGTAAATGAGTTGAAGGCAATCTAAAACGGCTTGATATTCCATATTTTAATGTTATCAAAGACATTCCAACTCGCTGAATAGTACACTTCATATGATGGAAAGAAGTATTGCTCAAAGAACCTCTTGCTTCTTGAATGCCAGTTCGTATTCCAAAGTTAACAATCTTATTAATTAAATGATATCATCACTGCATTAAACAATTGAAACCATTTGAAGAAACTTCACCAAAAAATCAGCGCTTCTACAGTTTCGTTTCCGATATAATACCATTAATCTCAGCTGGAAGGATTTTGAACCATCTTCAAATGAAAATGATGACGGTTTTAAAAGAATGAAAGATGTAATTAAACCAGAGGTAGAAAACGCTTTTGGTTCTGTGGAAATTAATGACT
Organism: Trachelipus rathkii; assembly: GCA_015478945.1. Classification (NCBI taxonomy): domain Eukaryota; kingdom Metazoa; phylum Arthropoda; class Malacostraca; order Isopoda; family Trachelipodidae; genus Trachelipus; species Trachelipus rathkii. The sequence goes on along the minus strand of JABUQX010047499.1, from coordinate 13,307 downwards.
CTCATACTATTGCAACTTACTTAGATTCCCAGTTATAAAGGCAGTTTTTTTTTTGTAACGATATTAGAACAAGTTACTGTAAATCGTTACTTTGTGTTTTTCAATCCGAAATAGTCTGTTAATTGCCACCCATTAAAAGAAAAAAAAAAATCTATTGAACCAACACCTTCTACAAGTAAATCAATAACATATTAACTGGAAGAATTTTTACAGTCCAGTAGTGATGAAGAAACACACGCATTACCAAAAGATATGTAGTGCAAATGATTTGAAAACTATCAATAAGAAAAACGATTAGATTATTCAAATGATCATCCAATCAGTTGGTGGAAAGTTAATCAAAATGTTTGATCCACGCTTGAGTAAATTTGTAAGGAAAACTTCAATCCGAACGTCTATTAATTAGCCATCCATTAAAAGGAAAAAAATTGAAATATTCAGAACTAACATCTTCTACAAGTAAATCAATAACAGATTCACTGGAAGAATTTCTACAGTCCAGTAGTGATGAAGAAACACACGCATTATCAAAAGATGCAGTGCAATGAAAATGATTGAAAACCATCACCAAGAAAACGACTTGATACAAATCAAATGACGATCCTATTAGTTGGTGGAGTGTAAATTAAGAAAAATATTTACCCACGCTTAAGTAAACTTGGCCTGGGAAATAATACCTGGCCTGTCCTCCAACTAGTGTTCCAAGGAGAGAGTATTTAGCAATGCTAACTAATATATGATGAAAAGAGAAACAGCAGAAAAGCAGAAAAGGCTGAAAAGGCAGAAAAGGCAGAAAATTTGGCTCAATCACAATCTTCCCATATTTGAATTTCAATACTAGTGCAAAAAGTATATATAATCCATATAAAATCTCTTTCATTAAGGTCGGAGGTTAGGGAAAGAGGTTGATGGGGCCATTTGAGTTGGGTCCCCATCCCGCACCCTAGTAACAATTATATTAATAGATTAGTTAAACTCGATATATATATATATATATATATATATATATATATATATGTATAATATGTTAAAATGAAAGTGTATATTTGTATATATATATATATATATATATATATATATATATATATGAGTATATATTAAACATCCGCACCCGCATCCGGCATCCGGGGATGTTAAAATCAAACATCCACATCAAACATCCGTATCCGCGGATGCGAAAATATGACATCTGCAGCATCACTAATATATATATTATATATATATATATATATATATATATATATATATATATATATATATATATATATATATATATATATATATATATATATATATATATGTGTGTGTGTGTGTGTGTGTATGCATAAAACAAGTGAACTTTCAATAAATTCAAATACTAAGAGGTTAAGTTTAATAAACATAGTAATTGAAATGTTCATTTAATCAATCTCTCTTTCTTTTTTCCTCTTCTTCTTTCTCTTTCTTTCTCTCTCTCTCTCTTCTTTCTTTTTTTTCTTTCTATCTCTTTTCCCTTCTCTCTCTCTTTTTCTTTCTTTCTTTCTTTCTCTCTCTCTCTATCTACTATCTCTCTCACTCTCGCTCTCTTTCTTTCTCACTCTCTCTTTCTTTCTCTCTCTCTCTCAAGTAATATTGAAAGAAAGCTTGTTTTCTTTTTTTTGATAAAAACTCAACGTTTTCTGATAAAATGTTGCATTACGAAAACATTAAAAATGGAGATGCTTTCTTTAACCTTTCTTTTCTTGACTTTCTCTTACTTTTTCTTGTCATTTTGCCTTTCTATTACTTTTCTATTTATATTAACTTTCTTTTTCCCTTTCTAAACATAGTGACTTTCTTTTCCTGTTCTTGTTATTTTAACTTCTTTTAACTTTTCTTTTTAACTTTACTTTATGTTATTTAATCTTCTTTTAACTTAACTTTCTTTTATTTTCTTGTTAAATTAACTCTAATTTTTTTTTATTTCTATTTTGACTTTTTTTAAAGCAATAACAGAATTTCCATGTCCAATCTCTAATTTTTCCTTTCATCTCGCAATGAATACTCTTTGAACCATAAAGCTACGATGCGTTCGATACATAAGATGAATAAATATAAGTGCATCTGCGAGAGTGAGTGAGAGAAAGTGAGAGAATAATAGAATAAGGGAATGAAATACCGAGAAACAGTAATATTTAGATGTGAGAGAGGAAGAGGTGTGAGGGTAAAAGATTGTGATGGTGAGAGAATGATAGAATGAGAGAGAGAGAGAGAGAGAAGAGAGAGAGAGAGAGAGAAGAAAGAGGGATAAGAATTTCAATATGTTTTCCTCCTTTTCTTATTTGAGAGAGTGAGAAAGGAAGAAAGTGAGAGAATGAGAATGAGAGATGAGAGATGAGAGAGCACGGTATGCAAGAGGTAAGAGATATTTGAGTGAGAGATGTAAATGAGAAGAGAAATGAAGAGGGATATGTGTAAGATGTAAGAGAGAGATGAGAGAGTGAGATGGGTTAGAGGTAACAGATAGTGAAAGAATGAAAGAGTGAGAGAGTGAGAGAGTGAGAGTGATTATCGATATTTGTTCCTTACCTATTCCCCTATAATCAAAGTGTTTAAATTCATAACCAAATAAATTTTTACTCGATTGTTTGGAAGCAAACCCCTATTAAATGTCCCCATGCAAATGAATATGCATATTCAGCTATTTGCGAATGAATATTTAGAATATATTCGTTTGTGTTTCTCTTGCGTTCGTTTTTATTTGTTTGCTATTATTCAAAATAAATATATTGACGCTTGGTTCGAACGTTGAATTATTTTTTTTTTCAATTTTGAAATCATTAAAGCTTTGTATGCCTGTAATATAATAAAAATGCTAATGTCATAGTTTGAATCTATCTTTTTTAATATCAATATCTCTTTCTATCTCTTTTCTTTATCTATTTACATTTTCTATACTGCCTATAATATAATATAATAATATATATTATCTAAATATGTTCACCTGCTCCTGAGTACATCTAAACTATCATTAAAATTTGAATAAATCACAAATATCGATCTAATATAAATATAATATAATATGAATATAAATTATAAGATAATATATAATAATAATATTACATTATATAACTTTCACTTCATTTTAAACCCTAAAATATTATAAGCAATATTGATTTCTTCTTATCTTATACAATCAATTTATATTTTTCCTTTTCTTATAATCTCTATTATAAAAAATCTTTATAATTATACTTCTCATTCTCTATAGATTTTACTTTATTACAGTTGTTGTATTATTACTCTCTTTATTTAATTATCTTTCACGCTTTTATTATATATATCTGTATCTCTGCTTAATATATTTATTATTATTAATTTTTATATTATATTATTATTATTATTATTATTATTATTATTATTATTATTATTATTATTATTATTATTATTATTATTATTATTATTATTATTATTATTATTATTACTATATTATTATTATTTATTATTATTATTATTATTTATTATATTATTATTATTATTTTATTATAATATTATATAATTATTTTAAATTATAATTACTAATATTTATCATTTCTAATTAATTAAATTATATAATTTTAAAACTATTATGATTAGAGAGTATATTAATATTATTAATATTATTATTAATTTTATTATTTTATTTTATTATTATTACTTTTTATTTTATTATATATTATATACTAATCCAACATTGTAACATTGTATTATTATTATTGTGTATTTCGTATTGTTTATTAGTGTTAGTTTTAATTTATTTAATATTATCTTAGCTCTCTTATTCTATCTCTCCTTTCTTTTGTGTTTAAGAATTATATTATTATTATTATTAATTATTGAATTAATATCATTATCTATCTATTATTATAGAATCTCGGGGGATTTGAATTATTTAATCTCACAATCTATTTATTTATCTCTTATTAAATAAGTATTATTATTCCATAATATATTTATTATTATTATTATTCATTATATTATTAATCATCTATTATCTATTGTTCTTCATAGCTATTCGGATATGTATCTATACTCGTAACTAATAAATTCGGTAGATGCATGTGTCTCCCAATTTAAATTTTTCAAAGACTCTATAATCTCACTATAGGCGACTCTCTGCTAGACACGTTTATACACGATACTTGCATTCAACAACAATGTGAATAAACTCGTCTACTTTGTGATGCAATTAATCATTCGCAGAACTTTATTTAAATTAACTAGAAATTTTCACCAATAATTTAAAAAATTGTATTATACCTCTATTATTATAACTCGATAATTAATATACTTTTCATATATGTGTAACAATATGTAAAAATGAATGCAATAGATCGCTCTTATCTGATCTTCGATGGTCAGTTTCATTATATTATCAGCCTCATTTATAATTTATCATGCCTAAATTAATTATTCCAGATTTATTCATAAAGAGTGTTTCTTATATACCTATATACTCACTTCCAATATTATCATAACAATTTACCATTATATGATATATTCTAATCATCAGATATTACAAATAAATCCTATACCATAATGCCCTTATATATATTCATTATACTTTTATTACATATAGGCATGAGTTATAGTTTCCCCTTGTTGTGTGACTCTGCTTGTGTGTGATACAGTCGCTGTTGCTTTTCAAAACGCTCTCTTGCGTTCCTAGTTCAATAAATGATTCAGCAATTTACTTAACGTGAGGTTAACTTAATTAATACTTTCCTTCATTTGAATGTGTGTTAACAATTCTCTCTCTTTCTTTCTTCACTCTCCCTACCTCTATCTCTCATTTCTTTTCTCCTTCTCTCCTCCTATATTCCTTTCTCTCTATCTTGACTATCTCTCTCTCACTCTCGCTCTCTTTCTTTCTCACTCTTTTTCTCTCCTCTTTCTTTCCTTTTCTCTCTTCTCTCTTTCATAGTTATATATGAGTACAGCTCGTTAAAACTCTAACGTTTTTCTGATAGAAATGTTGCGTTACGAAACATTAACAAATCGGAGTGCTTTCTTTAGCCTTTCTTTTCTTGGACTTTCTCTTGCTTTTTCTTGTCATTTTGTCTTTCTATTACTTTTCGTATTTATTATATTTTCAGCTTTTTCATTTCTAAACATAATGACTTTCTTTTCCTGTTCTTGTTCATTATTTTGAACTTGCTCTTTTCTTTTATTTTCTTACTTATGCTTAATTTTAATTTTCTTCTTAACTTGACTTTCTCTTTTAATTTTCTCTTCTTAAAATTATTATTATTATTTCTTTTTTAGTTATATTTTCTTTTTTTGACTTTTTTTTCTTATTGCAAAATCACACTCCATATTCCTATGTAAGTATCTTTATTGATTTTTTCCCTCATCTTCTCGTGCTCAGTAACATGATACACTCCATATTCCACCCATGCTAAAGTCTACGATGCGGTTTCTTACATAAGTGAATAAATAGTTAAGTGCTTCTGCTCGAGATTGACGTGTGATAGATGTAAAGTTGAGGAGGAATCTAGAATAAGGAATGAAATTGCGTGAAACAGTAAATATTTAGTATATCGAGAGAGGAAGCACTGCGGTCATGGTATCACAACAGCTCATTAATTGGGTGATCGACTGATTTGTATTTGACAGTGATAACTGAGTATGCCAGCGAGATGTGAGTAAGAGAGAAGAAGAAGAGAGAGAGAGAGGATGGAGAGAGAGATATGAGAGAGAGAGATTATGGAATATTCTATATGTTTTCCCTCCTTTTATTGAACACAGCCCACATATTCGTGTGTGAGAAAGGCTACAGAAAGTGATGCACTAGGAGAATGAAAACATGATGTGTCTTGCGAGATGTGCCACGATATTGCAAGACTGTTAACCGAAGAATATTGTATGTCTCGAGAGAGATGAGGTGAATACAGAAATCGTGAATGTTATGAAACGGAAAATGTGTAAGTTCAATGTACTCGATTTAGCATTAGAGATTGAAGAGTGAAAGGCGTAAGAGATAAAGGATCTAGTGGGAGAAATGACGGAGAATTAGAGTTGAGAGAGTGGGAATGTATTATCGGGATATCTTGTTCCTTTCCTTATTCCCTTTATTCAAAAGTGTTAAATTTAACAAAATAAATTTTTCTTCGATTGTTTGGAAGCAAACCAATATTAAATGTCCCCATGCAAATGAATATGCATATTCAGCCATTACGCGAATGAATATTGTAGAATATATTTCGTTTGTCTGTAACTTTTGACCGTTACGCTTTTTATTATTTTCTTTCTATTATTTCTGTGAAAAGGTCGTGAACTTGCGTTGTTAGATAGCATTAAAGAAATTTACTTTTTTTTTCAATTCATTCGTACTAAATCATATAATATTAAATTTTTACCTATAAAGCTTCGTGCGCTAACGATTGTTTTTTATCTACTTCAATTATATCTCTTCTTATCCAATCCTACTTTTATGTTTTATCCCTATTTACCCATTTTCTCATAAGAAACGTCTCAAGTTATAATATTAATCATAATATGATTTCAGAAAATCAATCTATCTAAATCACATATTTTAATGTGATTTTCTCTCTTCTTTATATTCACTATCGTCACAAAATTTACCTCCCTAAATATACTCTCTCTATTTTTATATCTGAATTATTTTTATTAAATTATTATTATCTATAGTCATTATTACAGTTACTTATTCTAATAATTATCATTATTCTTATCACGATACCTCAATACTCTTCTCATAATCAATATCTTATAATTTTATGTATCTTATTTTTTATTATTACTTATCTATATTTGATTTAACTTATTATTATATATTTATCTCTCTTATCTATTCTTATAATATATATATTTCTATTTAGTTATTATTATCGGATTATTATATTCATTTTATTATTATTATTATTATTATTCAGTAGATAAACTATATTTTGTTAATTGAATTTGGAAAGCTTTCTATGGTTATTGAGATTATATTCAAATCGTGTTCTAGGCATTTGTTGTACTAAGGAAGAAAACAGTTTTATAGCATGAGAATTGTATCAAATATATCAAAGCAGCGTGACCTCGTGTGCTACCTCAATCGGTAGATAAAATACATCTCAACGTCCACCTTATCACTAATCATATTCTTAATTCAATTTTATTTACTTTTCATCATCCTCTCTCTAAAATAATATATAATATAATATATATATATCATATAATATATATATATATAGTATTATTAATAAAATTACTATATGTGTTATATATATTAATATTTATTACTACTATAATAATTTATTTACCTTTTATTAATTGAATTAGATTACTAACTCAGATAAATAAATGATATATATACTTTTCATAATATTGTGTAAAATAAGTAAAAATGAAATTGTGTATAATGTTTGTATGTTTTGTATATATATATATATGAGTTATATTAATTATAATATATATAAATATATATAGTATAATAATATATATATATATAATATATATATTTTATATATATATAATATTATTATATAATATAAATATATACCAAAATATTATTAATATATAATATATACATATAGTTATTATATATATAAAATTAATTATATATATATATTTAATATATTATTTAATATATATATTATATTAATTATATATTAATATATAGATATATATAATATATAGATATATATATATATATACACTGTTATATATTATAAAAATCCGTTAATATTAATATGATCATAATATTTATAGCTCTATATATACTCATATGTGGTATTGTTGGTATGATATGTGTGGCGTGTGTGTGTATGCATAAAACAAGTGAACTTTCAATAAATTCAAATACTAAGAGGTTAAGTTTAATAAACATACTAATTGAAATGTTCATTTAATCAATCCTCTCTATCTTTTCTCTCCTCTCTCTCTTCTTCTTTTTTCACCTTTTTCTTTCTCTCTCTCTCCTTTCCTTTTCCTTTTTAATCCTTTCTTTCTCTCTCTTTTCCCTTCTCTCTCGTCTTTCTTTCTTTCTTTCTCTCTCTCTCTTTTTACTTTTTTCCTTTTTCTCTTTCATTCACTATACACTTATTTCGCTTTTCTCTCTTCTCCACTTCTTTTCTTTCTCTTACTACATACTTATACCACATATCTCTCTTCTAGTCCTAACCTATCTCTGTCACTCCTCTCTGCTTCTCACTCTCTCTCTCTCTCTCTCTTCTCTCTCTCTCTCTCTCTCTCTCTCTCTCTCTCTCTCTCTCTCTCTCTCTCTTCTCTCTCTCCTTCTCTCTTTATCTATCTCTCTCAAATAATATTAAAAGAAGCTTGTTGTCCTTTTTTTTTCTGTAAGCTTTGTTTATGATGGAAATGTTGCATGATGTATCATTAAAAATGGAGATGCTTTCTTTAACCTTTCTTTTCTTGACTTCCTGTTCACTTTTTGTCTTTTTAGTGATTTTTAAAACTGTTCATAATTTAAATATTTCATCTCTTACATAAATAAAACAATGTCCTTGACAATTTAAATGAGCGCAAACAAGTTCATTGTTATTTTCTTATGTTTTATTCTTTATGATTATGATGTTTATTCAGCGAAATTAATGTTATTTAATCTTCTTTTAACGTGTTACCTTTCTTTTTTTTTCTGGTTTAAATTAACTTCTCATATATTAAATTTTTATACATATTTTACTTATAAATATAAATATATTGATTTTATGTCTCTTCACTACATAAGAATATAGCTTCCATTAATTTGAATCCATCTCTATGATGATTTATTTGATTCTTGTGTTCAGTCTATGCAATGACGTAGTAATCTTATATTTATCAAATTCTAAATAGCTATCATCGCGTTTCAGATTACTATTAAAGAATTCATCTCTAAAAAGAATATCTGTCAAGTAGATAGAGATATTGAGCTATGTGATATAGATTATACCGTCGCATAAGAGTAATTAATAATTATTAGTGTATACATATAATTGTAAGCTCCTAAATACAGGCAGTGTGCACACACTCATACAGTATCTTAGTTAGTCTGAAGAACGAAGCTGTTATGATAGTCAACAGTGTAATGGGACTCTAATAATTATATTGAGATTCGTACGAGTAATTGACCTAGATATAGACGAGAGTATTGTATGCGATGGGCAGACTTTGATTTTGTGTATTTGGAATACGAAAGTTTTACCTTCGGCTGCGATTTACTTGCGATGTAGAGTGAATATTAATGCTGTTGAAGAGAGAAAGATGAAGGAAAACATATATTTTTAATTTCTGAATCATTGTGTGTGTCTTCTGCTCCCTCCTTTTCATTTTTTGAGGATAGTAGTAGATTGCCATACGTATAATGAAAGTAGAAGACGCATTTGGAGAGTGAGGTCATAAGAAGAGCTGCAGATATCGCATTTGGTAGAGACGACTCATTTTTGAGTTAGAGATGTGATATACCTAATGAACAGAAGAAATAGACTAGATCAATGCCTGTTATAATGATATGAGCGATTGAGCTGAGCGATTGAGAGGGGAGTTTGATAGCAGGACCGCATTGAAGTCGAATCTAGCTAGAGAAGGTGATCTCAGTGATAGACAGGGTCAGGAGTAGACTTCTCAAGCTAGAATATTGTTGTTCCTCTTGTCTTGCCTCTTGTTATATTCATTAAAGTGTATTATAAAAAATTCTGTAATACACAAAATATAAAATGATAAATAATTTTATTTATAATTCTATAGTATTGGACTACACACAACCGATCTGTAAGTGTATGCGCGCAGCTCTGGACTAATATGATAAATGTATGAATATTAGCTATGTTGTCGAAAAACCATCATACTGACTCTATCAATAAAAGTTATGTGTTTCGATTAGGTTTATTATTTGATGTTTGTTTTTATTTGTTTGTCTATTCTCACTCATTCAATTAACATATTCCTCATATTGTATAACGTCTATGTTTTGATTGTAATTCTTAAGCCTCATGTAATTCAGTTTCCTTCTTCGTCAATTCTGCAGTGATAGTCGATGAGACTCAGTTTGTTGCGCTTATTGTAACCCGTCTACCTTCTGTGTGATTTAATCATAATGAGTAGTATTAATTGCTTCCCTCTCCATAAGTTTCTAAAAGTACTTCATAAGTGTCCTATATAATGAATATGAGTGATTGTAAATAGATAGTACAATTTAAGTATTTATAACTATATCATTATATTACTTAATTTCACGCTTCTGTGTTATATGAAGTATAAATTACTCCTCAATAGAACGCTGAAATAGGTTTATGTTGGTAAACGTATATTTATACACTTTACGCTATTTCGTAAATTATTTATTGATGCCCTATAAACAATAAATATATATACTTTTAATTCTTTTCATTTCAGTATAATCTTTTCCTATTAGTTATTAAATATTTTTTTGATAGTGATAAATAAATATTGAAAGGTTAAAATGTTATTTTAATAACATATTATTATGATAAAATATTTAAAATATTTTTCCTAATTTTTTATTATAACTATTATTAACACCTTATTATCTACTCGTATACTGAACCTTTCACACATTCATAACAATCATTTGCATAGGTGGCATAATATTTACTCGCGAGCTATATATATATGTAGCAGTAGGTACTGTCCCGTGACATGTTAAATAGAACCAACCGTACAATAGATAAAATAATATTATCGCTACTTAGATTATGCTTGCTCACACTCTCAGAAATAAGATCATAAAAGTAATAATAGTAATAAGTGCTATTATTATTATATGTACAAGGAGAGTATTAATTTAAATAATAAAATTATCTAGTCAATAGGCCTTGAGTTTTTTGCTCAGAGGCATGATGCCCTTTTTTTACCCCCTTTTTGAGGTTTTATCTTTTAATCATTGTATTTTTCGGCTTAAATAATTAAAGGATTATATTATATTATATTCTATATTGTATTATATATTAATAGCTGGAGATTACAGACATAACATCTATTGCTGTCACTTCAATTGTTTCTTTATAAACTAACATATATACTTCTATTCTATTTCATTATTGGTATCTCCTACTACACATTATCCTGGGGTCTGGCAAGGATATAACAGAATCATATGTACAACAGCATGTATTTATGATTTTAGTACACAATAGTTTTTAACGAAAGCCAAGTAAGGGTGGATCTCTAATAAGTGATTCTCTCTAGATGTGTCTAGAGAACGAATAGAGCAAAAAAATGTGTGCTAATATGGTATGTTCTCATCTGTGATTGATGAATGACATCATCGTCAATATCTGAATTATCAAAAAAAGTATAGATTATTTTGCTATCACAGATTAACTTTCGTTGATTAGTCAATTATATTAGTGCATTTGTGTAAAAGGATGATCGTAGAGCTATACTTAAATACGATTTAAGAGTAAGAGAACTGCACATTACACTGCACGCGCCTACTACAAATGTTCCATACTTTTGTTAGATATAGAACTGAAGAATACATGCGTGAACTGATTACGTCTTGCATATGAAAGAATAATGTATTTCTCAGTCAGAAGACTGTATGACGCTGTTGTGAACAATGGAATTCGTGTGTATTGAAGGTTGTGGTGATTTTGATATTCAGAGTAATAGAGAAATCAAATTAATAGTTCTCTAATTATATAGATGAAAATTCCTTTTTATAACACGATAAAGTCATGTATTAATAGATGCACAAATACATCGTTGAACACTCTCAAGTCAGAATGTCAGATAATCAGATTGAAATTAACTCTAGAATGGATGATATTAAGAACTACAATAATCGCAAGGTAATAATGAGAAAATAGGTACACAAATATAGCGCCTGAAAGGCCACATTGGTAGAAGATTGTTAAATACTGCATAATATCATAAAGAATATTGTAAGGGGTCAAAATAATTCTTAACATGAGTAGATAGAAGAAGTGTATGGGACAACTGATAACTACTACACTCAGCTCGAGAAGAGTATGCGATCGAACACTCTAATAAATCTGAGAAGAAACCCTAGTCATGCTATATGACTTATAGTAATTATAAATTACTTTACTATTGGCTGGAATGTAATACCTCCCTCAAACTGAAAAGAGAAATAATGAGTTCAAAAGGAATATTAAAGTGCTCCTTGTCATTATTACTCTACTCAGTTTGTAAAATACAGTATAATTTATATATATATAATGAATATAGAATTCTGATATTTCTCAAACTCTGCTTTGATTGATTATGCAAGAATTCGGAAGGGATTAATTCCATATTCTGGTAAAAACAGGCATCAAATTGCAAGAAATCTGCAGAAAGGTTAGCAAAAAGGCTGTTAAACGAAAAGCTTCTAATTAAATAATTATATGATATTCACCGTTCTCTCTTTTAAATATACCCCTACTGTATGTAAAGGCCAATAGAATATTATCGACCTCTGCATGATCCTTATCTTCTATTATAAATATATATTATTGTCTACCTTACTATATTAGAGAATAGGATTAGTAGCTTTCCCAGTTATGCCTCCTAGTCGTATATCTCTAGCTATATATATGAATTCATATATATTCCGTATATAGGTGTAATCAAATGTAAGTAATTCCATGTCTAAAAAAATTAAATCCCTAGAAAACGCGTTCCCCAAAAAAGGTGATAAGTAGTATAAGTATAAATTAATTCTAAAAGATACTCTTATTAAGTTCCCACAGTCATGATGACGGGTCTATAATATATTAGAATATTAATTACTTACAACTCATTCTATGATCCCATTATATCAATCAGATCTCAATCTAAACTATCTGAACTTGTTATAAGTGAGGTGTGTTATAGATAGGGTAGATCCAAGCGAGTGAGTTCATATACCCTGAGGTAAGTATACACCCCAGTATTAGTTGTGTAATGATAGTATAATAGTAAAGTCACCATCCTCTAAATTATAGGGTAATACAACACCAATCTTTAACTTTCTTTACCTCCTCACGTGTTGACCATGTCGACCGAATTAGATTATGGATTCTATATTATATAGACCTACTATCAATATACATACACTAATGCCTATCAAAGATATATGATCTCTAACGTATATTAGCTAAGTATGACCCATGATTCTCCTTAACCTGATTATGTACACATTAGTCCACAAATTTTAAGTAGATAACGTGACATTTAAGATTTGTTGGATAGATGCCATTCTCTACTACCTTAGTACCAACTTATTAAAAAATATTATCTCAAAATAGTATGAGTAGTTTGTTCTAGATCTATATATATAATATATATATTATATATATATATATATAGTACCGCGTCGATTACTCAATTATGTGATAGTACTGTGTAACAAGATA
>JABUQX010047498.1:42500-49745 GCA_015478945.1 Trachelipus rathkii | reverse complement strand
GAAGTGTTTTTCCACACTTTCCTTACGTTCAATTTTCATCAGTCATGGAAAGACATTCCAAATTCCTTAATTTCTATAAGTTCCTATTGCTCTCTTTCTTAACTTTCGAACTTCCATCCAGACAGCTTCTTATATCTCTTGTTGTTAAGTCTCTAATTCTGCCTCACTTCCAAATATATTTTACTTTTTTATCCTCCCAGGAATGGAACTTATTAGTTTTCCTTTTTTCATCCTTATTATATATTTCCATATAGGCATACACCTTTCTTTCGAAACCTAATCATTGGCTTTTATCACATTCAACCACGCTTCTTTTTTACTTTTAAAAGTTTGAATCAATTCTTCATTCCATCATTTACTATTGTGCATTGTTTACTTCATTTACTTTAGCGCAATCCGCATAAATACTACTCTTGTACTACTAACAAACGCTTCCTTCAACTTTGCTTCCAAATTTGTTCAGTTTCATCTTGTTCACATTCAACTGATTTATTTGCAAGTGCTCTCATATCTTTTTTTAATAACTTAATTCTCCCCGCTTCCTTCCTTTTTTTTCTTTCCTCTCCATCCATGCCCCCCACTAACTTAATTTTACATAAAACAACATAATGATCTGATATTCCCATCCCCAACCCCAACCCTTTCGCTGATCTAACACCTATCACGTATTTCAACATCTCCTTCTACCCCAACACAAAATCAAAATACTTTTCACTTCGAAACTAACTCTACCTACACCAACTCTAGTATACTTATGGATACTCTGATGCCCGAATAATGTATTACTTACACGCATACCTCCCTCCTCACAGAAATTAATCACCTTCCTACCATTCTCATTTTCTCCTACAATCTCGAAAGCAGCTGTTATACCATCTCTTTTTTGATCACATATCCAACCATTCAATTCATCCAGCACAATCAATCTGAAACCCCTACTCCCCTGTCCAAACATCGTTAGATTATCAGAGAAATTTTGACACTTTCTTCAACATCACCCTCAGATTAACCATATGTTACAACCACACATACCTTCTTATACTTGAATTTAACTAACCATTAGTATTTCAGTATTCACACAAACAAAATCCGGCATAACTCTGTAACACAAATCACTCATCTGAATAGTAACTTCTTCTTCTTCTTCTTCTTCTTCTTCTTCTTCTTCTTCTTCTTCTTCTTCTTCTTCTTCTTCTTCTTCTTCTTCTTTTCTTCTCTTCTTCTTCTTTCTCTTCTATCTTCTTTCCGTCTTCTTTCTTCCTTCTCTTCTTCTTTCTTTTCCTTCTTCTTTCTTTCTCTCTTTCTTCTTCTCTTCTTCTTCTTCTTTCTTTCTTCTTCTTCTTCTTCTTTGTTATACATTTTGGGAGTAGGAACAATGAATATGATTACAAAATAGATGACACAATTATCAAAGTTGTCAGTGAGGAAAAGGATCTAGGAGTATTAATTAATAAGGATTTAAAGTTTGCGAAACAATGTGCTGAAGCTGTTAAAAAAGCAAATTAAGCTCTAGGATTTATTGCCAGAACCTTGAATTTAAATTTAAAAAAAGTATAATAGTTCCTCCCTGTAAAACATTAGTTAGACCTCATTTTAAAACGCAGTGCAGTTTTGGAGTCCATTAATAAAAAGAATGAGAAAAAATTGAAGAATTCAGAGAAGGCAACTAATTAATTCCCAACCAAATTAATCCCTGAACCATACGAGCAACGACTAACGTTGGAATATAGATATCATTCTGTGAGACAAGAGTTGAGAGGAATATTAATAGAGTGTTTAAAATCCTAAATAAATTATTGACAATATATTACAGGCAGATTTATTTTGAATACAATTTAATGATGCTAACAGAAGTATGGGCATAACTTTGACATAAACGTTTCAAACAAATATGGCAAAGAATTTCTCACTTACGATGTAATCGAGAAGTGGACTGAATAGTCTTCTTATGAAATAGTGAACATCGCTAACTCGATATCATTCAAGAAATTTAGATTAAACACTTTAAGGATAATTGGTCTCGTGAACCTTCATTCAATCGATTTTACTATTATTCAAATACAAAATTAGTAGTATCACTGAATTTGGTAAAATCAAACTAAAAAAAAAAAAGTTGAAATAATTCTCGAAAATGTTATTAAGTACATTCGTAAAAACTTACGGCTTCGTAGTAGCTTTTTGATGTTCATGGCTTGCAGTATTCGTTCTATGATGTAAATCATCAATCGCAAACTTTCGCCTTAACCTGATAATAACTAGCTCTGATGTTTTCACGCATAGACATCTGTATTACAAATAACTGTAATGAATAACTGTGAATTAGAACATATCTGTTCTAAGCGGTGATCTAATCCTCACGCTGAATAACTGTAGTTGATGACTTTGAGGTTTTCCGCACAGAACATTCTGTCTAGACGTCGGTGATCTATCGCATCACTCGAGTTAGGAAAAAATGATCCAATTTCACCACTTGTAGCACTATGATGTTTTGATGCTTAGAACAGAACTATTCTGAGTTAGCAATAACTTCATATGTCAACCAATTGACGTTGGACACATCCAACACACTATGATGTTGAGCTAGAATAAAACTGTTTGAGTTAGCAGAACTGATGGTACATTAAAAAACATGTCACAACTAATGTCACAAGTAAATAACAAAAAATGTCATTACCTAGTTCTAAATTAAATAAAGACATACTATAAACATGTCACAACTAATGTCACAAGTAGAAATAGGTAAAATAATATACTTATTTAAAAAAATAAATAACAGATTTGTTTTTAAACAGTAGACACATACAACAATTAAATAAACAAAAATACTTAACAGACTAGCCTTGAGTGGACTGTAAAGTCTTTGCTAGTCGGTGTTCTGTAGTTGTAGTTCTATAGTTCGTCTTCTTCTTCTTCTCCTCTCTCTTCTCTCTCTTCTCTCTCTCTCTCTCTCTCTCTCTCTCTCTCTCTCTCTCTCTCTCTCTCTCTCTCTCTCCTCTCTCTCTCTCTCTCTCTCTCTCTCTCGCTCTCTCTCTCTCTCTCTCTCTCTCTCTCTTTCTCTCTCTCTTTCATTTCTCTCTCTCTCTCTCTCTCTCTCTCTCTCTCTCTCTCTCTCTCTCTCTCTCTCTCTCTCTCTCTCTCTTTCTCCCTTCTCTCTCTTCTCTCTTCCTCTCTTCCTTCCCTCTTCCCTCTCTCTTCTCTCTCTCTCTCTCTCTCTCTCTCTCTCTCTCTCTCTCCTCTCCACTCCAGCACACATACATTTCATCCCACACCACTCGTCTTCACAGCTTCCTTTCGTCTTTGCTTCATCACATCTAGCAAATCAAATTTACCCTTTCTAAATACATCCATCACCTCTCTCCTCTTCTCCTCGTCATTTATTTCTTTAACAATGCATGTTCCCGAGACGTTTCATATAGTTTCACCGAAAGATACAAGGTCGCTAACGGCGCTCACGATCAGGTCTCAGGAATTCATACCACTGTCAATTTAGTCGCCTCCTATGAAACGCAGATCGTACCCTGTCGAAATTCTATCTCCCCCACAAACAGGGATGTATCAAAAAAGTATTGTCTGGAATAGTTTTATGTGTGTGTATGTGTGTACGTGGTTGCGGGTGGGTGGATGTGTGTTCCGATCTTATGAAATAATTCCTGTTTCTATCCCTGCGCGTTTTTCCAAGAATATGTATCTTCATATTTCTCTTTGTTGTTATTTTGTCCTAGGATCTAAATGCCACAGCCATACGTCATTGAAGGAGGTAACCCATATTGCTCATAACTTTTCTATTTAAATAAAGTAAAATGATACCACAGAAACTGATATCCAACTACAAACAACGCTCCAACCAAATTTTCTTATTTATTTTTCTTTTTCTTTTATTTCTTTTTTTTTTATTTCCTTTTTCCGTTTACCGTTTGAAGAAATAAGCTGTTCAAGGAAAGTGTGTTTATCAATTTGCTATATCATATAGTTGTTGACTATAACATGCTGAGGGAGCTGTTTTTACTCAAGAGTATTTTGAAATTGTCCAAGTACACATTTGATCCTATTGTTTTGTTAACTTTTTCTAGCTTCACTACCATTCGTTGTAAAAACCCAAGCTACCTTCCATTTATCTTACAGCAATATCTTATTACTTTGGTGACCTGAATATTTTCCCTAATAATGCTGTAAATAATTTTGGTGAAGATGTAATTCCGTCTACCTACACTTTTGATTTGCACTATTTATGACTGTGTGTGGTAAATGTTGGATGAAGTATTTTCATGCATGTATTTTAAGATGCATTATTAATAATGATTCATAAAACTAAAGCTGATTATTCAAAACATCTATAACAGAGGCAGTGGGCCCTGAGAAATGTTTTTCTATAATCTACAAAAGCCATTCATAGAGGCTTCGTATTCTCATTGAAATCTTTTCATCAGTTGTTGCACTAGTGTTGTGATGTAACCACTAGTTGTGGTATCAGTTGTTGCACTACTTAAATGTGGTAGTTATGGTATAACCACTTCAATCTCATTTTTGTTGGTGTGATTGATTAAAGTCGATTTGATCAGCAATTCGATTTTATCATTTTATAAGTAGTTTGTCAGATATTCAGCATTTATTAAGTAAGTAGCCTTGTTAATATTATAATAATTTCGCAATAGCTATCTATTAGTATGCTGATTAATATTCCATCTTGAACAAATGACTTTACTCATGTATATTATCACATGTATTATTTCGGTAAAGTTGTAAAAGTGCCAATGAATGCCTTTATTTAATTTCTAGGTCGACTATCATATTTCTTACACATTTGCTTAAAATTATTTCTATATTGTTCTCAAACTTCTCCATCTGTAAATTTATTATCATTTATGTCTTATAAAATATTTATTTACTGTTAGCTCTTGATTTCTCAGTGAAAGTCGTGGTTTTTTTTTGTTTGTGTTTTTTTTTCTTTTCTTTCGTCTTCTCTAACGGGTTTGTTTGTTTATAATGTTTTATGTCCAATATAGTCTACTTTATCTTCAAAGTACCCAAAGTTGACAAAGTTTATTGATTTATATTATCATTGCTATTGTGCGTGTACAGAACAATATCTTTGGATATTCTTAAAAGGGCTTAACCCACACTTGGGGGAGATGGGAGGGGGAATTAAAAAACTTAAATATAATATTATATTATATATAATATTATATATAGTATATATAATTATATATATATATATATTATTTATATATATTTATTATATATATCTTGTATATATATATATTTATTATATATAATATATATATATATATATATTTTACAAATGTCACCACCATTGACGGGCAGAGCCCAATTCAAGGGGTGTTATATTAATATTATCATCACTACCATCACAATCACTATTACACCATATTATATTTTTATTATATCACTAATCTTATCTAATAAATATTTTTATCCATTATCATTATTAATGGTAGACTCTTCTGAACAAAATAGAACCTTCCTTCAATTGCCAAGCCCATTTGTGGTATTACTCAGAGAACACTCTGGTTTGTACATGTTCTGAATATTAATGTTTCTAACACATACTCAAAATTCTTTGCCAAGATTTCTTCAGTTTTATTTTCCAGTGGTTCTTATAAAATACATGACTCAAATTCTTTGCAAGACCTCTTTGGTTTATATTCTGTGTTCTAAATTGGTATACTACATGACTCATATTCTTTGCCAAGATTTCTTTGGTTTTATTTCTTTGTGGTGAAAAATGATAGGCACTCAATTCTTTGCCAAGACTTCTTTCGTTTTATTTCTCTGTGGTTCTTAACCGAAATCCACGTCAGATCTTTTTCCAAGATTTTCTTAGTTTTTATTTTTCTGTGGTTCTTAATGTATATAACGATTCTCAAATTTTTTGCAAAGATTCTTTGTACTTATTTTTCTGTGAGTTCTTATAATGTTTACATGACTCAAATTCTGCACGACTTCTTTCGTTTTAAATATTCTGTGGTTCTTTATGGTTTACATCACTAAAATCTTTGCAAAGATTTTCTCTGTCTTTTTTTCATGTGGTTATTATATGTATTACATAACTCAAATTTTTCCAAGACTTCTTTCGTTTTATTTCTCTGTGGTTCTTATAAATGTGTATTACATGACTCAAATTCTTTGCCAAGACTTCTTTCGTTTTATTTCTCTGTGGTTCTTAAAATGTATTACATGACTCAAATTCCTTCCGAGATTTTCTTTGTTTTATTTTTCCTGTGGTTTCTATAATGTATTAACATCACTCAAATTTATTTGCAAGATTCGTTCTGGTTTTATTTTTCTGTGGTTCTTATAATGCATTGCATCACTCAAATTCTTTGCCAAGACTTCCTTGGTTTTATTTCTCTGGGGTGGGGTCTTCTTCAGCCCTAATGAACTTGATCAGCAAGTTTATTCGTTTTCTTTTCTCGCACAAAGAATGTCAACATTCATTTCTTCTACAGAGTTTCAAACCCAATTTTACTAGAAGTCCGTCCATTAATCTCTAGCAATTTATATATTATATAATATATTATATATTATTAATATATATATAATATATATATATATTATATATTATATATATATTAATGACTGTATATATATATATATATATATCTTTATATATATATATTTATAATATATATATTAATTATATATATATTATTATTATATATATATATAATATTATTACTATATATAATATATAATATTATTAATATATATAATAATATATATTTATTATGTATATATATATATATATATAATTATATATTATATATATATTATATATATATCAATATACAGTATTATATATATATGTATTATTATTTTATTATTTCTTTTATTTAAATTATATTATAATTTATAATATTTATTTTTTTATATTTATATATACTTATATATATATTATATATATATATATATATTTATTTCACACACACACACATATAGCCCTTAAGCAAATATAAATAATTATACTTATATATATTATATATATATATTTATATTATAATTCTTATATATATATATTATTATATATTATATTATATATTATATCATATCATATTTATTATTCACCCACCTTCTCTCCCAAGGACTGGGGGTAGGTGCGTACATGCAACCGGAAATAGAAAGTAGTAGAAGAATATGAAGTAAGTCGAAAAGAGGAGCCCAGACTTTACGCCCCCTTTTACCTTTTGTGAGGAACTCGTTGAAGTCAGAAAATCCCCCTAGAGCTTC
>JABUQX010047498.1:30000-37500 GCA_015478945.1 Trachelipus rathkii | reverse complement strand
ATTATTTATTATTTATCTTATCTATCTTATAATTTTTTATGTTTATTTCGTTCACAGGTGAGGCAAGCTCTAGTGGGTTTAAGGGATGCTCTTGAAGAAGAGTCATCTTACCCATATGCGGTTAGTTTCAATAAACTCTTTTATGAACTATGCTCTACGTTTCAGTATATTTTATTATTATTATTATTATTTTTATTATTATTATCATTATTATTTCATTATATTATTATTATTATTAATTATTATTATTATTATTTATTATTATTATTATTATTTATTATATATATATATTATATATATATTATTATATATAATATATAATATATAATATATTATTATACTATATATTATATATATATATTATATATAATATATAATATTTATATATAATATATGTATATATATATATTATATATATTCATATATATATATATATATTATATTATAATATATATATATAATATTTATATATAATATCTATTATATATATTATATATATATATTATATATATATTATATATAATCTATATATCACTAAATAGGGAGCTGTCAATCTATTCCAAAGTTGAATTCGTTTCATCAATAACCAGTTACACTCATTGAGATTCTTTACTGAGAGTGCTGCCGTGTCGCACCATTCTTGCTTTCAGTACAGTGGATACCAAGTATATCAGGTACCACAGAAACCTTATTTTCCAGGGCTACCCACCAGCAAGGAAGCTTTCAACTTTTCCCAGTGGTCCTTCGACATGCGTTTGGCGGCAACGACTTTGACAGTCAGTTATGGATTATCTAGGGGGTATATGGAGGAAGTTTAGGCATTTAAGTACCAAATGGTATTTATTATTAACTTCCTTTTCGGGATTTAGAATCCTACCCGACCCACAATTTAACATCGTGGGCTCCAAGCAATCCAGTAGTTAAAATAAGTAATTGTTTTTCATGTATGTTCATAAAAAAAAATAATTAAAAATTATATTATATAGGATTAGTTCCGTAGGCAACTGCATATCACTGTGGGTGAAGGTAAAGGTTTAAACTGAACAGGAGAAAACTTTCTTTTAATTTAAAAAGAAAATTGAGACTCACATAGAGTTATTTGATCTTGCATTCTTTTGTTTGGGGATTTTTCCAACCTATTTAAATTCAGTTTTAATATTTATTAAAACTGATATTTATTAAAACTAATATTTTTAATTATTATTTATAAACTTTGTTCGATTGAATAAAGGGTAAGCTCATTCAGAGTCATCTGGCAGCCGCAGCCTCAGCCTCATTACGTCTGGTCCTAATATGATTAGCTGATTTTATGTGACACTATCTCGAAAAATAAGTTTCAGCATTTAGATGTATACTAAATAAAAGATTTAAGTTTGTGACCTTAGCTTCTTGATAATAAAAATAAAAAATTAAAAATAAAATAAAAATAAAAATAAAAAAAGAATAAAAAAATGTTTTTAATTTTTTTTCCACATATCTGGAAGTTGGGTGAAAATTGTCAAAATTGAAAATTCACTCAAATATTTTTAGTTGCTCTTCAGATTTGGAAATATTTAAGGTAGATGAAATGGCGTTATATTATCATTTATTTTAGAACGCTCTTGTTGTCTATATACCGAACAATTTAACCTCCAGCAATTTCATTGTGTTTAAAATTGGATATGGCGTGCCCCGATGTAAAATGTTTGAATGTGTAGAAAAATAGTTAAATAAAAATTATGTAACTCGTATACTCTCAAGTAAAAAAAATTTCAAAAATTTTTTAAGGAATGAGTATTAAAAAATTAGAAAAAATTTTCAGCTTTAAAATTTTTTATATTCTCTGCAAAAAAAAAAAAAAAAAAAAAAAAAAAATTTTATTTTTGAAAAATTTTTAAAAAAATAAAAATATTGCTCTCCAATTATATCAACGAGTATAGGGAAAATTTCATAAAAATCATAAAAGAAGTTATAGTAAATTTTCAATTTAGACAATTTTTATTTTGTAAAAGTTACAATTTTAACTGTTGCAATAATAAAACAAAAAATTCTTAATCAAAACTCACTGTTCATTACAGTAGTAATTCATTCCTTTAAAACTAAATTTACTAAAATATCAAAATTTAAGATTCACAAATTGTGATGCAAAAATGAGAAAGCATTTCAGCTTTTTCAGGTGAAATTGTATTACTTTTTGAGATGTAGATGTTGCCAGTTTGGTTGAACATATTCTCACTGAAGACACTAGCTGAATAGAACCATAGGCATTTTTTTTCAAGGTCTAAAAGACATGATGTTTCTAAAGGTTCTTAAATTTAAGATATTTAGTGGCTATACTTGTAAACTAATAGAATCAGTATGTTTAAATGCTTTTATAGTAAAAAGGTATGTTATTATAAAACTTAATAAACAACAGGGAATTTGAGAGTTTGGATAATAGGCAAAATGCTGCTCTGACTGGCAGGATATCCGGCCTCAGGACTGAGTAAAATTTTTAGGCCGGATAATCCACCCTTCAGCCAAACTTACGGCTAGATTTACAAGACTAATTATCTTTGTTTATTATTATTATTATTATTATTATTATTATTATTATTATTATTATTATTATTAATTATTATTATATTATTTATTATTATTATTATTATATTATTTTTTAATTATCTTTTATTATTATTATTATTATTATTATTATTATTATTATTATTATTATTATTATTATTATTATTATTATTATTATTATTATTATTATTATTATTATCGCTCAGGGGCTAAGTGGAATCCTGTTTTTTGATTCGGTTTTAATTAAAAAAAAAAAAAACAAACTAGAAATTACAGATTTATCGTCGTAGAAGGCAGCAACATGGCTTTATTTTTTAAGCTCCGCAAAGTCTAGGTGTTGGGTTAAACAAGTAGGAACTGCTCCAATGATTCGATGAGGACTGGCGTTATGGCGACATTCTTTGTCCGTGGATAACTAACTTCTATTCGTAGACTTTTTATTTGATGTTTTTCAAGATTTATTTTATATTCTTGCGTCACCTATGGTTAAAATGTTAATTAGCCATACCTGTATATTTTACACCACAGTAATATCTAATGTGATATGGTCTAGAGTCTAGATGCTTGTCAGTTTGCAGCCCATAGTCTAACAGAATCCTGGCCACTTTCATTCTCCGTCACCTTTTTTGGGTTGTACTCGAACCAGTTTATGTTAGCATGATAGTAGAATTTATTGCAAAGTTCCGAGGTACCAATACATTCAATGCCAGTACCATACATTCCAACATCATACATTGCCTTAGCTTTGTTGTGTTGTTTATAATTTCATTTGGGCTTATTTTTTCCTTGAAGATATCGAGGATGGCTGTTTCAATTTAATTTACAGAGTCAATTCTACTATGATTGATTGTACTTGTAAATTTTGTCTTAATTCGTTCATTTCATTCATAAATTTTTATTCAGAATCATTTAATTTACAATTTAATTATTTATTTAATAGTTACCACTACAACTTACCAATTGCATAGTTCAATATTTTATAGAAGTTCAATATACCAATAAATTACATAAAACAGATTTATTTATCTAGTATCTGAAATGGGACAACTAATTGCACACTGTGTTGTGCCTTATGTAAAACGTTTTATTCAAGCGCTATGCATTATTGTCGTTAGCATTACCAGCTTTCTGCTTCTTTATTTTTCAGAGTTTTTCTATTTTGAGAGTATTTTCCTGGTATCTGCCATTTGCTATTTGACTCTCAATTCTTTAGATATTGTCATATAGTACCGCAAGCTATAAATATATTATCTTACAGTTTGGTCAGATAGATATTATGGGGAACTTATCCAGGTACATTGAAGGATATGCTCATTCAAATTTTCAAATTCTCAACGGATTTTTTCGAAGAAGAAATCCAACGCCTTCCTTTTGCCTTTCGTCGAAATGTATAGCAACGTTATGATTGGTTCATAACAAAATTTCTAAATTTCCTTTTTAATTGGCATCGTTCTCTTTATGGCATTTCGAACATGAAGTAATTAGATGATTTTTATAAATTTAATAACTTTTCTATAAAAAATTTACCACGATAAATACAAAAATATTTGTTGATATATAAAAATAACTTTTGCTACTATAAGGAAGCTATATTAATTTAGTTTTTACTTTTGGCGGACTTATGTGCCGCAGAAAAAGTCACTCACATACACACACAGATGGTCCGAATTTATAACCATTGTGATTTGATTTGAAATACTATTAATTTTAATTAATATCTCTTCCTTCATTCCAAGTTTTCTAAAGGCCGTTTTATTTCAGTAATTTTAAATTAATTTTTTTAGTCTGATTCTGCTTTTATTATTATCTCCTTCTTGACGAACTTCAGCAATTCTTCTATTGCAATTTTTCTTTCCCTCCTCACTTCCTGTTTAAATTTGTAAAATATGCTTTTCACTCATTGCACTTAGGGCAGCAAAATCTTTTTAAATCACATTCTAGTTACGAAATTTTTTTAGGTTCTCGAATATTTTATTCTTTCGGCAGACATTTAGGTTTTCTAGGCTTTAATACTTCTTTCGGTCTGGGTTCATTTTCTAGCTATTCCTGTAGCGTGTACACAGCTGATCGGCCTAACCTCAAGGACTTTATTTCTTTCAATTATTTTTCCTCATTTATTTTTTTCTATTAGGATTTACGAATCTTCATTAAGAATTTGATGTGCTTTTTCTTTATACTTGTGACGTCTTTGTGTTATCATTTTTCAACTAGCCAAGGAATTTAGAGTTTTCTTTGAAGCTAAGTTCTTTATTGTAGTTTAATTTGGTATTTTGTATTTCATTTAATTCTGTTATTTTCTCCCGAGTTAAGTTATAATGTTGGGGAATTATCAAATTCAATATCATACTAGCTGAAATCATCAAAGCCTTAATTTCAACTGTTTACTTTATACAAAATTTTAAAACGTCCATATGTAGATGTGATATGTGTGGGCATGTATTACAGATGTGTCAGCTAATTCCCTTGGTCTTTAGAATTATACAAAGTTATTAAGACTATTACAAAGAACAATGGAGGAACAGAATCGCCTTTGAATATTCCTCGCTTACTGAGTGATTACATTTTCTCTCTATTCAATGTCATTTGCGCTTTCTAAATAACCATTATAGATTTTGTTAAGTCCAGCAATTTTTTTTGCTGATGCTAACCATTTTTAACTTTTCAGTATCCAACCATGCGGAGAGAAATCAATCTGCAATTAATCTAGGGGATTATTAGTTTGTATTAGTTTCTTACATTTTCTCTAGAACAGTTTTTGACACCTTATATACACGATTGCTTTTTGCTCGACTAGACAACAAGAGTTTTACTACTAGAGATCATACATTCTGTATCACAATATGCCTTATTCATTACATTTAACATTGTATTTTACATTGTGATGAAAGTCATTTATTACTATTTCACTACCCAACAAAATTTAATTTTTTCTCTGCCACATGAACATTTAATGATTTTCTTATTAAATCGATCATGACTGATTATAAATAAGGATGTTAAAACTTTTTGTAACAATGTACCAATTTTAATTGTGACATTGGAAGTTTAAATATACGTCATATATAACAAAAGGCCTTCAATTTCAAATTTAATACGCTAAAAATTATAACATTTTTATTCACTAATAATATATATATATATATATATATATATATAGTATATATATATATATATATATATATATATAAATACACTTATATTTTATATATTATAAAAAAAAAAATTAATATATATCTATATTTATATAAATTATATATATATCATATATATAATTATATATACTATATAATATTATATTATATTATATATATCTATATATAACTATATATATATATAAAAATATATAATATATCCATTAAACAAAAACTAAAGTGAAACAAATACCGTATTCCAATGCATCCATTAAACAAGAAAATTTTAGATTTACAAGAATCTAAATTACAAGAAAAATTTACAAGAAAATTTAGATATTTAAGCAAGTAGTTACCAAAATTTCATTTCTTTCTCTTATGCTGCGCTTTATCCTCTCTTGGCAAGAATCAGCAGTAGTCACCCATCATGTTAGGATATACTCTTCCTTAATATCGGTGTCCCATTGACATGATGTCTTGATGGAATCTTTCTCCCTGTTCATCACTAACACCGCCCAAGTATGGGGAAAGAAATCAAATTTTAATGCAGGAAGTGAATTTTCAGTGATATCCTACATCCAAGCTTCTGATAGCTGTTCAAGAGTTTTCTCACCAACTCTTCCTAATTTTCAGCTTTGCTGTTACCTAGAAATCCGGAAACTACTGATTCAAATGCCCTCCAGGCAGATTGTTCCAAAGCAGTTAACTCTTTCTCAAAAGTGTCATCCTTCAAGTGTTTTCTGATATGTCGGCCACGATGAATTCCTCTTTCAATTTTTGCTCACTTAAAGAAGGAACTGAAGTCCTGAAGATTATGCAAAAAATCTTCCATTTTAATCTATACTCTTCATAAAGTTTCTCATTAAGGCATCTATTTTATAGGTAAAGGGGAGAATATCTCCTTGAGTACTAATAGTATGATACTTAACAATTTTCAAGTTTGGAAACGTAGGTTAGCCTTCTTTTTGCCCACTACTTCTGCTATAATAGCTTACTTGTCTGTTGCTCTATTGTCCTATAGCCAAAGGAAAAGGCCGGTATTTTGGTGAACCCACCATGAAGTCCCATTACCATACCTACAATTTTCAAGTTTCCACAGAGTTTCCAACCATATCGTTTTGTAATGATTTTAAATTAAATCTGAACTACTGTCATATGTTTCCTTCATATCTACTGCGATGCTACTGGTCATTGAAAGTTTGGCAATTAAGCATTATGAAGCAATAACTGGCTTTCAGATTTGTCTTTCAGGAGTTTATTAAAAAAGTCGTGCATATCACTGTCACATGCTTGAAACGAAAGTTCAGCCATTAAACTGTAATTTATTTGTACAACGCATACCCGGACAGTTCGCATGGTGAAGGAATATTTTTAAAAATCGCTCATGTCTTTGTCTATATACTGAAATCTAGTACATAGCTATGCCAACAAATTTCCACTGCTGCAGCCTAGATTCTATGACGTGCAGTTTAGCTCCATTGGCTGAGATCTAAATCTTCTTATTAGATTCGATCGAAGCTCTCTTTGTTGTGAATGAGATGGAGTGTACCTTCATGAAATGGATACAAAGGGGGTCAAAATGATGTTTGATGCTTCAATATTCTTGTTCAACCGTTTCTCATTCAGCGGACTATTAAATTCTTCCAGGGTCCATTGGCGGGCTTCAGTACTGAAGTTCAGAGTCCATTGTAGTATGGCCGAATTGCAGATGGAGAGAGGATAAACTTAATTTGATTTTCGTTTATTTGAAATCTTGTATCTTTGTGGAGGCAGAAACGAGCAGTTTCTACAGTGATTTTTCTCCAGTTCATCCCACTTAATCAAAATT
>JABUQX010047498.1:12500-22500 GCA_015478945.1 Trachelipus rathkii | reverse complement strand
GTACCTATCGTAGTTTTGGAGATATTAAAATAAAAAAAAAAAATCATTTTACATACAAATTACTTAGGCTGATTCCATATATGTTAAGCCGTTTTCGTTTTTGCATTTGTGCTAAAAAAATGCTTAAATTTTCGTTCGTTTTTGTCAAACTTAGCGCATAATAGTAAAAAAAAATGGTCACCAAACATAAAGAATTTCCCTAATTCTGTGTAATATAGAATAAAATTCTGTATAAAATAGCAACCTTACAGAATTAAGGAAATTCCTAACGTTTGATTAGCATTTTTTAAAAAGATTTTGCAATAAGTTTGACAAACACGAATTCGAACTTAAGCATTTTTTTAGTACAAATGCAAAAACGAAAACGGCTTTATTAGTTTTCTTGTACCTATCTCAGTTTTAGAGATATCTTGCTGGTACTTTCTTTAGTTTCACCATATATATATATATATATATATATATATATATATATATATATATATATATATATATATATATATATATATATATATATATATATATATATATATATATATATATATATATATATGAGGGTTTTTGTGTTTTTTTTTTTTTTTTTTGAAAAAAAAAATCAATTTTTGATTTTTTGGATTTTTGATTTTTTGATATTCGTGACGTCACGCGAAATATAATTTGTAAACAAACTTTTTTTTTTAAGCTTGATATAGTATTATTTTTAACCCTAGGCCCTAGTTCTGAGTTCAAAATCTTAAAATAGGCCATATAGACTATGACAAAATGAAAGAGCAACATTAAAGAGTGTTATTTTTTGACATCCGCAACCAAATCTCTGGATATATCCGCATCCGCATTCCACGCTTCAACGACATCCGCATCAGCACTTTTTGTCCTGAGGATGCGGATGTGATAATATATATATATATATATAATTATATATATAATATATTATATATATATATATATATATTATAATAATTATATATATATATAGTATATATATATATATATATGATATATTATATAATATATATATATATATATATATATATATATTTATATAGTATATATATATATATATATATATATATACTTCAATAAAATAGTTTTTTATTTTTTTTATTTTATCTTTGTTATTTATTTTCAATGAAAAGCTGATTTTGTTTTAAAATTTATAAAGTAATTCAAATAATTATATTTTTTAATTTTATTAAGAAATTTACTCTAAAGAATAACAGGAAGATATATTTCGTGAAAAATGACAACTTACAACATAATGCGTTCGTAACTAAACTTTTATTTATTTATTTATTTATTTATTTAATTTATTTATTTTGAAGCATAATACCTCATATAAATTTTTTGAGTAGTAAAAAATTATGACTCAGACGTTAACAGAATAATTTTTTAAAGTCACTCTCTGATGGGTGAAGTTGAGGAAAGTTCATGGAGTATGCAATTGAGAAGTCCTCGTCCCGCATCCTGGAAACTTTCAACTTTCATGAATTATATATATATATATATATAATATATTATATATAGTATATATATATTATATTATATATATATAGAGATGTTATATATATATATATATATATAATATATATATATATATATATAATATATATATATATATATATATATATATATATATATATATATATATATATATATCATTTTGTGCTGACATCCGCATCCGCGGATGTAAAAAATCTGACATCCGCATTTAACATCCGCATCCGCGGATGTTAGAAATCTCACATCCGCATCCGGATGTCAAAAATTTGACATCCGATACATCACTAATATTATATTATATATATAATATATATATATATATATATATATATATATATATATATATATATATATATATATATATATATATTTTTTTTATATATATATATATAATAATATATATATTATTATATATATAATAATATATATAATATATATTAAATAAAATAAAGTTTAATGTATTTTAAACTTTAGAAGTATGTTAATAATAAAAAGTAAAATTGATTCTTTTTTTTATTTGTATTATTATTGAAGAATTTGAAGAGTGTATTTCATTAATGATGCACCAAAAAAAAGTTGGATTCCTAATCTTTATACTTAGACTGTGTCACTGTAGTTAGTAGCTACCTATTGGTAAATATCTTTGTGATGATGAAATTAAATGCATTGTTATGGTTCGTAACTTTTTAATATTGAAGAATTCACAGTTTATACACTATAAAAACTAGAAGCACAATAACTGGTTTGCGTGAGCCACGTGACATGTGTCTGTTAGTTAGTTGGGATAAGTTAGCAAAAATGCTTCATTACCATTTTTTAAAACTTTTTTGGAAATGGAATGGTAAATTTATTATGGTTTTTACTTTTCAGTAGGATGGAGTTGGAGTCTAAAGTTTTCAAGAGGGCCGAGTCGAAGTCGGTAATTTTCAAGAGGTCGGAGTTGGAGTCGATAAATATAAATAAGGTAAATGCGGAGTCGGAGCCGGATCCGGAGTCGGAAAATTTTAAACCGACTCCACTTCCCTGGTTTGTATTGGACAATATTTTTTTGCTCTCGAATTGTTTCTGTGCAGTCAGTGTAGGGACCGACCGGGGCCGGAATTTGGCCGGGGCCGGAGCCGGGGCAGGGGTTAGGTAAAATTAGAAATGTAAGTCAAAAACACTGAAAGTCTTAAAACTTAGGATGAGAATAAAATATAATTTCAATTAATTAATAATTTAAAATATAAAAAAGGAATACATTTAATTAATTCAATTAAATAAATATTTTCGAAAAAAATCTTTAGAAAATAATTGATTTTCTAGAAGAATAAGTTATAATAAATATATATATATATATATATATATATATATATATATATATATAATATACTATATATATATATATATATATATATATTTATATTATATATATAATATATATATATATATATATATATATATTATATATATATATATATCTATATATTAAGTAGTACCAAGGGGATATTAGGACGTGTTTTTACCGCGCACCTTTTTGACCTTTGGCCTTGACCTTTTTTGAGCCCAAATTTTACCTGCCCTTGACCTTTTTGGCCTTGACCTTTTGGGACCCCTAATTTTTTGAGAACCCTAATTTTTGGCAACCCTATTTTTGAGAACCCTAATTTTTGAGAACCCTAATTTTTGGGCAACCTGAATTTTTTGACAACCCTAATTTTTCGACCAACCCTTTGGTCTTCCATGGGTCAATTTTGGCCCACCCTAATTTTTGGCCACCCTTTACGGGCTTAGCCCTATTTTTTGATATTTCGGTCACATCTACACACGCACACACACACACACAGATTTACTTACACTCACACAGATTTACTTACACTCACACACAGATTTACTTACACTCACACAGATTTACTTACACTCACACACAGATTTACTTACACTCACCACAGATTTACTTACACTCACACAGATTTACTTACACACACCACACACACACAGCATTTACTTACGCGCACACACCACACACACTTACACTTAACATACATTCACTAATTGAACTTACACTCTCCCACATAGCAACTTACGCTTTACATTTACACTTATACACACGTACAAACACCCTAACAACCCTTTGGTCTTCCATGGTCAATTTTGTACCCACCCTAATTTTGGCCCTTTAGGGCTTAGCCCTATTTTTTGATATTTCGGTCACATCTACACACGCGCGCGCCCCCCCACACACACCACAGACACACACAACACACCACACACTACACTTATACAACAATCCACTATGACACTTACACTCACCCATAGATACTTACACTTACATTTACACTTATTACCACACGTAACAAAACACAGTTTACCAACCTTTGGTCTTCCAATGGGTCAATTTTGTCCCACCCTAAATTTGTGGCCGTCCCTTGTTGTACGTACCCCACCCTAAATTTTTCGACCAACCCTTTGGTTCTTCCATGGGGCAATTTTGAGAACCCTAATTTTACGGCCCCAACCCTTTTGTATTCTACGGTACAATTTGATGCCTCAGCTTTTGATGCCTCAACTTTGATGCCTTCAACTTTGATGCCTCAACTTTAATGCCTCATCTTGATGCCCCACCTCTTTGATGCGCTCAACTTTGATGCTCAATTTTTATGGCTAACTTTGATGGTGTCATCTTTGAGTACCTATATTGCTGGTTCAGCTTTGATGACTTAGATTTATTGATGGTTCAACTTTTGATGGTTTCCACATCACCGAATCTATAAGGATGGTCTAGGGTTGTCCTATTAGTGTTCTATGAGTATTAGATAATGCCAGGAGTTGAGGCCCAACGTGAGTGCCATGATGCAATGAGTACCAAGTGAGTGGCAATGTTTAGTGCCACATAGTGCCAACTGATTGCCACTTTTTTCAAGCCTTTTCTACTTTTTCAAGCCTTTTCTACCCTCCCCTGAGCCTAGAATAGCCCTAATATGCGTGTCTACCCATAGCGTTATAAGGTATGAGGAATCGATTGGTATATATTACAAGCTGCTAGGATGCTCCTACTATGCAGTTAGTCTGTTCTGTAATTATGCCATATTATATATATATATAATATATATATATATATAATTATATATATTATTATATATATAGTAATATATATATATATATATATATATATATATATTATATATAATATTATATTACAACACACACACCTACACACATACACTATGACACTTATACACACATCCACTATGGAACACTATATACACACTATGACACTTAAACGCACTTACACTCTCCATAGACACTTGCACTCACACTCACCAGAGACAACTTCACTTACATTTACACTTACACTCATACACTCGATATTTTGATTCCTCAACTTTTGATGGCTCAATGTTAGTTGCCTCATCTTTGATGGACTTCAGCTTTGATGAAGGCATCTTGATTGATTCATCTTTGATGAAGTCATCTTGGATACACTTTGAATGTTCATCTTTGATGACTCAGATATTAATTGATTGTTCATCTTTGATGGCTCCCAACCCCTGAGCCTAAAAAAGAACTTTTTTTTAAAACGTTCTACCCCTATGTTATAAGATGATCACCAGCCGCAGCATGCTCCCTCCGCGTGAAGGCCCACGAAACCCGCATCAGCGTGCGGACCCCGACCGGTCTGGCCCGCCGCCTCCCGGCCGCCGCGCTGCGCCCGCAGACGCCAATATTTCCCCGCCGCCGCGCTGTGCCCGGCATGGGCCAATATTCCTGCGCGATATGAAAAAATATATACTATAAGTCATTCATTTTTATTTCATCTTAAACATTTTTATTAAAAAACATTTTCGCGAACCTAAAACTAACTTCATTACAGACCTATTATTAAACACATATATTTATTAACATTATTTTCTTTTATATTTTTTACTTAATACTTTTAAATTTATAAATTTTAAAAATTGCATGTTAGAAGAAAACCAGAGTGTTTGATATATAAAATTTTATATTTACACAATTGTACAAATTTTTAAAAACATTAACATTACATACTTAAAGCAGTAAATCAGTAATCAATAGAGTTACCTAACACCTAAGGATTAGTATGCTTTTGTTTTACTGTTTTACTGCTTTAACTCATATGTTTTACTGCTTTTAACTCATATTTATAACATTACATACCTTAAAGCAGTAAATCAGTAAATCAATAGAGGTGTTACATAGCAACAAGGGGTTAGTATGCTTTTGTTTTACTGTTTTACTGCTTTAACTCATGTTTTACTGCTTTAACTACATATTTATTACATTACATACTTAAGCAAGTAATCAGTAACATCAATAAGAGGTGTTACATAGCAACAAGGGGATTAGTATGCTTTTGTTTTACTGTTTTACTGCTTTAACTCATATGTTTTACTGCTTTAACTCACATATTTATTAACATTACATACCTTAAAGCAGTAAATCAGTAAATCAATAGAGGTGTACATAAATCAAGGGGATTGTACTGCTTTTACTCATATGTTTTACTGCTTTTAACTCATATGTTTCTGCTTTAACTCATGTTTTACTGCTTTAACTCATATGTTTTACTGCTTTAACTCATGTTTTACTGCTTTAACTCATATGTTTTACTGCTTTAACTCATATATTTATTAACATTACATACCTTAAAGCAGTAAATCAGTAAATCAATAGAGGTGTTACCTAACACCAAAGGGATTATTATGCTTTTGTTTTACTGTTTTACTGCTTTAACTCATGTTTTACTGCTTTAACCTTCTGCTTTACTGCTTTAACTCATATATTTATTAACATTATGTTTTTTATTTTTTTTTAATACTTTTATTTATTTTTATTATTATTTTTTTATTTTTATTATTATTTTTTATTATTTTTATTATTTTTTTTATTATTATTATACTTAGTGTTTATTTAACTCATGCTATTTTATATTATTTAGAAACCACATACACACACGCACCAACACAACACACACACCACACACACACACACACACACACACACAACACTTACACTTATACAACATAACATTTAATTTATTAAAACATTTATTTTATTTTATTATTATACTTTGGTGTTATTTACTTCATGCCTATTGTTATTATTATAGCAACCATACACACCACACACACACATCACTACACACACACGCACACTCACTTACACACATAACGTATAATTTAATTAAAACATTTACTGTTTAATTAAACACACGACATTTATTATTACTCATACAAAATATTAACTAAAATTATTTCAAAGTTTCTTAAAACTTCTTTATAATAAATCAATCATTTATCTTTGAAAAAGAAGAATTTATTAATTAACTGCTTGAATACTTTTTGTTATAAATTTATAACTAATCAAGTTTATAATAACTTTACTAAAAATTTTATGAAATTTATTAAAAAACATATATTTTACGTACCTTAAGCAATAAATCAGAAAATCAGTAAGGCCAGCCCCCTAGCACCCTCTACACCAAGCTATGCCACTGTTTTTTTCTATTGACTTACTGCTTTACGTCATCTTAGCCATGTTAATAAGTATAAAATAACAAAATAAGTTCTTTTCTGCTATAACATAACATGTATTTATTAAAATCATTCTACTTCTAAGTTTTTATTTAAAAAATAACAATATTGTTCACTTACATTTATATTATTCGCTCGATTTAACTAAAAATATTTCAAATTTTTTAAATAATCGTTTTTTCTTTATTTTATTATTATTATTTATTATTCATTATTTATTATTCATCACGAGAAAACACAACCCGCACTCCTTACAGATACGAAACTGACCTCTCTCTGTAAAATGTGTTGATAATAACTACTTTAGGCCTAAATTTAGAATAATCCCTTTTGTATCCCGGGGCGATTTAGGCCTAATTCCAGGTCAAAATATATTCAAACTACCGTTTTCTGTTAAAATGTGTGCAATAACATACGTTAGCCTAAAATTTAGCCTAAATTTAGATAAAACCTTTCTTGTATCCCAGGCCTTGATTAAGCCGTAATACCAGGTCAAAAGTAATTCCAGTATAGACATGTAATCATTTTATTATTATTATTTTTATAAATTATATTTCAAACTGAAAACATGCTGGATCGGTTAGATCCTTTAAGCAGGTAAGAAAGAAATGTTTTCCTTACTTGTGATTGGTGGAGTAATCCCTATCTCTATATGACCTCGTATGTGATTGGTCGAGAGAATTATTTTATCGTCTTTTGAAAATTAACTTTGTTCTTTAAACTTGTATTTGAGCAGGTGTGTTTTATTATCTTTTAGACCCAAACTCATTTTAAAATCATAGTCATTTTAGCTGTTAAGCGGTGCACAAGTTATCTGATTTGTATTAAAAGTGTTTTATTTTTACTAAGTGTATATCATATTTATAATAAATACTTACATTGAGGAATAATTATTAATTTCACTAGAATAGATAATAATTAATTCACTAGATTTATAGTAGATCACGTGAAGCAAAACGCAAGAGCGCCCGCAAGCGCGAACCCGGTGTCGGAACAGCGCATGAACCCACCGGCGTAATATTATTACGCGGTCGCGAAAATATGGAGCGTTGTATTTCAAAGTGGTAGGGCATACATCCTAGAGGATGATATCTTTTGGACACCGTCCCATTCAGTATGTATAATATTAGTTTGTGTAGTGGATCAAGGTATATTTACGAATATTATAACATATGTTCAAGCGCATTAGTTTATTTAAATTCATGGTGTATCAGTGTTTATTAAAAACCATGTGAGATAATCTCGATGGTTACCGCATGCATACAGCAGCTGATGTAGAAGAGGTTATGAACTTACATACTTCGATGTAATTTTGAAGTATAATAATATGATACCAATACTGGAAGTCCATAAAGAGAAATTACGGTGTACAGGAGGGGAAGTTTATTATGCATGTACACACATTGTGTAATTTAGATATTGCCTAGTTAATATAGTAATAATATTTTAGAATAAACAACTTTTTTTCATAACTTATACATAAAGAAGATTAAAACCGTAAAGACATACCTTAAAAAGGGAGGGTACGGGACAACTTCTATACATTAACTCTACGTCCTATGTAGGTGTAGCTTTAAGGCATATAAAACTTGTTTTACATGCCTTAAAGTAATAAGATCTTAAAAGCATACCACAAAGAGGAACATAGCCAGCGTCACATCCAGATGTTGTTCTTTTTTTTTTTTTTTTTTTTTTTATATTTCCTCAAGGAATTAAACTTATAGGATAAAATAAAAACAAAATTTCTCAAAACTAAATGTTTTCAAGAAACCTTTATTAGTGAAATGGTATTCTCTATAATAAAATAGAAAAGTAAATGAAAACAATTTTAGAAGCAAAAAAATAGGAAAGCGTATATTGAAAATACAAAATGATTAATGAAGTTTACAACGGCATATCATAAAGGAAAATATTTTCGCGACGCGCCATAGTAATTTACGAACGGCCGGGTTCATGCGGCTGTTCCGCACCGACGTCGCGCTTGCGGGTGCTCTTGCGTTTTGCTTCACGTAATCTACTATAAATCTAGTGAATTATTTATTACTATTCTAGTGAAATTAATAATTATTCCTCAATGTAAATATTTATTATAATATGATATACACTTAGTAAAAAATAAAACACTTTTAATACAAAATCGGATAACTTGTGCACCGCTTAACAGCTAAAATGACTATGATTTTAAAATGAGTTTGGGTCTAAAAGATAATAAAACACCTGCTCAAATACAAGTTTAAAGAACAATGTAATTTTCAAAAGACGATAAAATTAAATTCCGACCAATCACTTACGAGGTCATATAGAGATAAGGATTACTCCGACAATCACAAGTAAGGAAAACATCCTTCTTACCTGCTAAAAGGATCTTACCGATCCAGCATGATTCAGTTTGAAATATATTTATAAAAATAATAATCAATAATAACAATGATTCTTGTCTATTCTGGAATTACCTTTTGACCTGCCATGGTATTAGGCTTAAATCAGCCCTGGATACAAAAAGGTTTATCGCTTAAATTTAGGCCTAAATTTAGCCTAAACTTAGTTATTGCACCACATTTTACAGAAAAGGTCAGTTTGAAATATATTTTGACCTGGAATTAGGCCTAAATCACCCCGGGATACAAAAAGGGCTTATCCTAAACTTAGGCCTAAATTTATTTCTACACATTTTACAGAGAGAGGTCAGTTCGTATCTGTAAGGAGTGCGGATTGTTGTGTTTTCTCGTTGATGGATTGTTCAATGTACATGTAATAATAATAATAATAATAATAAGAAAATCCGAATTATTTAAAAAACTTGGAAATATTTTTAGTTAACATCGAGCGATAATGATAAATGTAAGTGAATAATTTTGTTATTTTTAAATAAAAAACTTAGAATGATTTTAATAATAATGTTTTGTTAGCAGAGAAGAACTTATTTTGTAATTTTTATACTTATTACATGGCTCTAAAGATGATGTAAA
>JABUQX010047498.1:0-7500 GCA_015478945.1 Trachelipus rathkii | reverse complement strand
TGTATGTCCCCATTCATCCTTCCTTCCAAAACTGTCATTTACCTCTTCTGCTTCTCTTACGCTACGCATCTTATGCATTTCTTTTTTCTCCTTAATAATTCCAAGCATCTTTTCTTTTGAAATTCATCATTGCTTTTAGTTACAATCAACCACGCCAATCAACCAGAATTATTTTTGTAGTTCAGTTGTTCACATTCAACTTGATTTACTTGCGAGGCGTTCTTAACATATTTATCCTTATTACCATGTTCACTAAACTTCTCACTCTTAATTTTACCCACTTCCTTACGTATCACCTTCCTCTCCATCCAAGTCCCCACTAACCTAATTTTACATAGAACACAATAATGATCCGATCAATCCCATTTCTAAACACCTCACTGATTTTTAACATCCAACATATACTTCAACAACTCCTTCCTTCAACCAACCCAAACACAAAATCAATCATTACTTTTCACTTCGATAACCATCTCTACCTACACCAACTTAGA
Source organism: Trachelipus rathkii (assembly GCA_015478945.1). Lineage (NCBI taxonomy): Eukaryota > Metazoa > Arthropoda > Malacostraca > Isopoda > Trachelipodidae > Trachelipus > Trachelipus rathkii. The sequence goes on along the minus strand of JABUQX010047498.1, from coordinate 7,006 downwards.
TACTTATGGATACTCTTGTGTTTAAAGAAGTATTACTTACACACACACTCTCTCCTCACAGAAATCCATCACCTTCCTACCATTCTCATTTCTCCTGACACCCAAAACACACTGTTATACCATCCTTTTTGCATTCATATATATTATATATATATATATATATATATATATATATATATATATATATATATATAATCATATATATATATATAATATATATATATATATATATATATATATATATATATATATATATATGATATATCTATATATATATACACTGTATATATAAAATCCGTATTAATAGTCAACATTAGCCTAGAAGGGGTATTGGTAATACTGTATAATTTAAAACATCTTTAATGTACATAAAAGAGGTAATTTTAAAAAAAAAAACAAAAAAAAAACATTTTGTTTTAAAAAAAAACCGTTTTTTTTGCAAAAAAAAACAAATAAAAAAAAACCGTTTTTTTCACAACCCTACATAGGGGTAGACATTAATATTAACTCTGCTCTAGGCTCAGGGTTGGGAGCCATCAAAGATGAACAATCAGTAAATCTGAGTCATCAAAGATAAACCATCAAAGATGGTATCCAAGATGACTTCATCAAAGATGAATCATCAAAGATGCCTTCATCAAAGATGAGTCATCAAAGATGAGGCAACAAAATTGAGCCATCAAAGTTGAGGAATCAAAATATCGAGTGTGTGAGTGTGTGTATGTATGTAAGTGAAAGTGTCTATGGTGAGTGTGAGTGCAAGTGTCTATGGAGAGTGTAAGTGCTTATAAGTGTCATAGTGTGTATAAGTGTCATAGTGAATGTGTGTATAAGTGTCATAGTGTATGTGTGTAGGTGTGTGTGCAAAGTAATATATATATATATATAAATATATATATATATAATATATATATATATATATATATATATATATATATATATATATATATATATATATATATATATATATATATATATATATATATATATAAATATATAAGGCTATGAGTGTTATAGAAAAAGACTTACTCATAGTAGGAAGCATCCTAGCACCTTGTAATATACCAAACGATTCCTCATACCTTATAACCTAGCGGGTAGACACCAATTAGGGCTATTCTAGGCTCAGCGGAGGCTAGAAAAGGCTGAAAAAAAGTGGCACTCAGTTTGCACTATGTGGCACTCAGTTTGCACTATGTGCACTCACTTGGCACTCACTTGCACTCATTGGCACTCATTGAGCATTCATTGCACATCCTTTTGCCACTCACCTTTTGGCACTCATTAATACCTCATAAACACTAATAGAACATACTAGATACTCCTTACGGTGATTGGGAACCATCAAAGTTGAACCATCAATAAATCTGAGTCGTCAAAGATGAACCAACAATATAGGTACCATCAAAGATGACACCATCAAAGAGTTGAGCCATAAAAATTGAGACCATCAAAGTGAGGCCATCAAACAAAGTGGGGGCATCCAAAGCTGAGGCATTAAGTTGCAGGCATCAAAATTGTACCGTAGAATACAAAAGGGTTGACCAAAATGGGCCAAAAATTACCCATGGAAGACCAAAGGTTGGTCGAAAATTAGGGTGGGCCAAAAATTAGGGACGGCCAAAAATTAGGGTGGGACAAAAATGACCCATGGAAGACCAAAGTGTTGGTCGGTGGTTGTACGTGTGTATAAGTGTAAATGATAAGTGTAAGGCTATCTATGGGTCGAGTGTTAAGTGTCATAGTGAATGTTGTATAGGTAAGTGATAACGTGGATGTGTGTGTGTGTGTGTGTGGCTGTGTGTGTGTGTTGGTGTGTGTGTGTTTGTTGGACGCGCGCCGCGCGTGTGTAGCATGTGACCGAAAATCAAAAAAATAGGGCTAAGCCCCTAAAGGCTGGCCAAAAATTAGGGTGAGCCAAAATTGACCCAGGAAGACCAAAGGGTTGGTAGGTGTGTTTGTACGTGTGTATAAGTGTAAATTTAAGTGTCTATGGGAGAGTGCTAAGTGTCATACGTGAATGTATGTATAAGTGTAAGTGTGTGTGTGTGTGTTGTGCTGTGGTGTGTGTGTTGTGTGGTGCTGTGCGTAAGTAAATCTGTATTGTGTGTAAGTAAAATCTGTGTGTGTGTGTAAGTAGAATCTGTGTGAGTGTAAGTAAATCTTGTGTTGAGTGTAAGCTAAATGTGTGTGTGTGTGTGTTTGTAAGTAAATCTGTGTGAGTGCTAAGAAAATCTGTGTGTGAGTGTAAGCAAATCTGTGTGTAAGTAAATCTGTGAAAATTGTACCGTAGAAAACAAAAGGGTTGACCGAAATATCAAAAAATTAGGCGCTAAGCCACTAATAGGGTGCGCCAAAATGGACCCATGGGAAACCAAGGGTGGTCGAAAAAAATTTAGTGCGATACGTAACAAACGGTTGCACTGCCCGCACCGTTTGCGCAACCCTTCTTGGAACAAAACAAAAAAAAAAAAAAAATGGGTTGCAAAAAATTAGCGGTTGGCCAAAAAAATTAGGTGCGCCAAAATTGACCCAGGGGAAAGACCCAAAGGTTGGTACTGTGTTTGTACGTGTGTATAAGTGTAAATGTAAGTGTCTATGGGTAGATGTAAGTGTCATAGTGAATGTATGTATAAGTGTAAGTGTGTGTGTATGTGGTTGTGTGTGTGTGTGTGTGTTGTGTGTGTCTGTGTGTGTGTTGTGTGGGCGTGGCGCGCGTGTGTAGATGTGACCGAAATATCAAAAAAATAGCCTAAGCCCCTTAAATGTGCCAAAAAATTATGGCGTGGCCAAAATTGACCATGGAGACCAAAGCGGTTGGTAGTGTTGTTTATGTACGTGGTAAAGTGTAAATGTAAGTGTAAGTATCTATGGAGAGTGTAAGTGTCATAGTGAATGTATGTATAAGTGTAAGTGGGTGTGTGTGTTGTTGTGTGTGTGTGTGTGGTAAGTAAATCTGTGTGTGTAAGTAAATCTGTGGTGTGTGTGTAGTAAATCTGTGTGAGTGTAAGTAAATCTTGTTGAGTTGTAAGTAAATCTGTGTGGAGTGTAAGTAAATCTGGTGAGTGTAAGTAAATCTGTGCTGTGAGTGTAAGGAAATCTGTGTGTGTAAAGTAAATCTGTTGAAAAATGCTACCGCTAGATACCACAAGGGATTGACCGAAATATCAAAAAAAAGGAGCTAAGCCCCTAAAGGCTGGCCAAAATTGACCCATGGAAGACCCAAAAGGTTGGTCGAAAAAATTAGGGTGAATACGTACAACGGTTGCTGCGCAACCGTTTGGCGCAACCCTCCTTTTAGGGTTTGCCAAAAATTAGGGTGCCAAAAAATTAGGGTGGCCAAAATGGACCATGGAAAGACCAAAGGGTTGGTCAAAAAATTAGGGTGGGGTACGTACAACGGTTGCTACGCAACCGTTTGGCGCACCCCTTCTTCGAAGGGTTGCCAAAAAATCAGGGTTGCCAAAAGAAATTGGTTGCCTTAAAAAATTAGGCGTGGGCCAAAATTGCACATGGAAGACCAAAGGTTGTCGAAAAAGTCTAGGCTAAAAAAAGGTCTAGGCCTAAAAAGTCTAGCCCAAAAAGTCAAAGCCCAAAAGGTCAAGGGCAGTAAAATTTGCGGCTCAAAAAAGGTCAGCGCTAAAAAGGTCAAAAATGGTCGCGGTTAAAAAACACGACTCCAATACCCCTTGCGTACATACTTATATATATATATATATATTATATATATATGATATATATATATATATATATAATATATATTATATATATAATATATATATATATATATATATATATATATATATTATATAATATATATATATATTATATATATATATATATATTATATATATATACTATATTATATATATATATATATAATATATATATATATATATAGTATAATGATGTATTTACAAAGGAGAAAGAGAAAACGTCATAATTATATATATATATATATATATATTAATATATCATAATATATATATAATATATATATATATATATATAATATATATATATATATATAAATATATATATATATATATAATTATATATATATATATATATCTATATATATATATAATATATATATATATTTATAATATATATTTAAGAACTACTTTTGCGGTTAGTGATATATTTACTTTAGAGAGGAAGCCCTTGGATTCTTTTTTTGTATTATGCGCTTTACTGTCACTTCATTTTATTACTAAATGTACACAAATTTAAAAACATTGTTAAAGACTTTTTTTTTAATGAAATAAATTTAAAAAGGAAAGCTAATTTTCGTCCCAACGCTCAAACTATATTTAAGGACTGATTTCTTTCTGATTCTTTCAATCTGTTCTAGTCATCTTTCTATGTCTGCACATTTTCTTCATGCGTGTTTTTCACATGTTTTCCTTTTTTCAAGATATTCGATTTTGTTATAAACTCTAACTAACACCTCTGCGAATGATGTATTGAATCATACTATTATTCATGCAGAAACGATTCCATGATTTTGCGATGTTTCGTGTGATTGATATTTCTGATCATCTTTATATTGTTGATATTGATAGAGTGGCCTGTGTTACGCCTATGACTTGTTAAAGCTGAATTTATGCTGTCCTTGTGCAGGTCATCTATCTGTATGTTGATTTTTTCTTCTTTGCAAATCTATGGTTTCACCTATATATGTTTTATTGCAAGTATTGCAGGGGATGTGATATATACAGCTTTGGGGGAGATTTTCTTTTCGTTTTGGGGGGTTGAGAATGTTTTTTAAGGTGATGTTATTTGATGGAATGAGGGTAATATTTTTTTGGTAATATTTTGTTTTAACGAATATTATTAATGCGTATTGAGGAATGTAAAAAGGAAGGTGTTGCTATGTTTCGGGGGGAAAGTTGCTATAGTACCTCTTTTGCTTGTTAATGCTTTGTTATCAAACACTTCAGAAACCAAAGTGATTTGAAAGTATTGTGGATGTATTTAGTTTCTTGTGCTAGAAGAGGGGGAGAGCATTACGAAAGGCACGGAGAAATAGAGATGACAGAACAGCTAAATTTGTGTTTGGGGAATGATTAGATAGCCAATGTATATAGTTTGGTGCGAATGTTGGTTTTCTATATATAGTAAATTGCAAGTGATTGTTATTCCATGTGATTAAGGTATCGAGGAAGGGGATAGAGTTGTTGGAAGGCATTTCTATCGTATACTGAACTGAAGGATGAATAGAGTTAATATAGTTTAGGACATCATTAGGGTTGGTGTTGTGAGGGAGGGAGACAAAAATGTCATCTACATATCTAATCCATAAACTATTGTTTAATAAAGGGTGGGGTAAAATATGATAAAATTCTGTTAGTTCCATATATATGTTACTGAGTATGGGAGACAGTGGGGATCCCATACTCAGGCCGAAAGTTTGTTTGTAATATTTGCCATTAAAATGAAAGAAGTTATCTTGTAATGAGAGATTAATGAGCTTTTTTAATATATGAAACGGGAAGGCCAATCTCTCATTACAACATAACTTCTTTCATTTTAATGGCAAATACTTGCAATAAAATATATATATTAAATACTTTTATAAAACATATATAAGTGAAACCATAGATTTACATATATTATATATTATATATATATATATATATATATATAATATATATATATGTATATATGCGCTCTCTCTCATTATATTAAATAAAAAATAATTTTGAAAATGATTTCGGAAAATATTTGATTTCTTGAAGATATTACTTTAAATAAAAATAAATACATTAATATTTTAACAATTAATTTATTTTCTTTTTCCCGAATTTGTTTGAATATCAAATTTCGCATATTTTTATGTTTAAAAATCGCGAAAAATTATAATTGGCCTCAATTTAATTTGAAAATCATAGTAAATACCAAAAAAAATTTATTATATTTAGGTATGTTTATATATTTTTCATCAATTTATAACAAAGGAGTAATGGAATTAAAATATATTTTTTTATTTTGTTTGATTTAACCCTCTATTATTTAGGGTAAATTTACAGTTAACCCCGGTAGAAAACCCCGGTTTTCCTGATTTTTGGCCGGGCCGGCCGGGGCCGGGGTCGCTAAAAAATGGCCAGGGGTTGCCGGAGGCCCCGGTCGGTTCCTAAGTCAGTGCAGCATTACCTTAGAACCTTAGACACAAGTCTCTTTTTATAAAGGGTTATATTACGGTTTCTTATGACCTAAGCCTATGGGTACAATGGATAAAAGATAGCGCCTTAGTAGAGATAGGTATAGCGATTTTGGCACAAAAAAAAAAAAAAAAAAAAAAAAAAAAAAAAAAAAAAAAAAACATCTTATAAAACCCACAACACTTAATAAATTTTATTTTCAATTAAAACTTGTGAAAGAGTATCAGGAAAACTAAAAACAATTTTTATATCAAATAAACGATTAAGCATAAACTTGATGTCGAAAATATAAACATGCTTACTCTAGTTTTTTTGGGTTGAGGGAACACAATCCCTACATATCTGAAAATATTAAAGTCATCCCTTTCTCAACTCAACTTCTTGACATCAAGTTTATGCTTAATCGTTTATATGATATAAAAATTGTTTTTTGTTTTCCTGATACTCTTTCACAAATTTTAATTAAAAATAATACTTCTAAATTGGAAGTGGCTGGTGGAGTTTATAAGATTCCTTGTTTCTCATGTGAGAACTCTTATTTTGGTGAAACTTTAAAGACCCTCAAGGTTAGATTAGATCAACATAAAGGTGAAGTTAGAAGAGGGAACGAGAGTAATGCCATTTTTAGGCATTTATCTCAAAATGATCATATCGTCGATTGGGAAGGCGCCACTTTTTATTAAAGCAACAGATAAAAATCTAAATCAATTACTGGAATCTTTTTTCATTTCTACTAAGTGTAATTTCAATATATCTGAGGGATTTTTTAATTTTGATCAAATTACAAGATACCTATCTGAAAAAACTAAATTCTTAACATCATAAAGAAAGTGAATCAATTT